>JALBCR010002683.1:0-52500 GCA_030710515.1 Abscondita cerata
GGTACGTAAGTATGAATAGCTATCCAAAAGTGTAGTGTGAGTTACCACGCGTGTTAAAGTTTGGCCTTTAGTAAAAATGTTCTATATGTCATTTTAATCCATTTTGGCCTGGGGGCCAACCTGAGTGGTCGCCATCTTGGCCGCCATGACGTCATCAAGATGGCGCACGCACCTACCGCTTTAAACCTGTACAGTTTCGTTATATTAATCGTAGAAACTTGTGGTTGGGCTCATTCGAAAGATAAATAAGATAGCTAAAATTTATTCCAGAATATTTATTTTGAAATTTTTGACACAGAGGAGCTGTAGTGCAAAAATAACGAAACCTTCAAGTTTTCACGAGGGGTTCCTTGCTTTTTCATGCGCAAAACATAAAAATTTTCCAAAACACCATAAACATGTTTTGTAGGTCTTCATTTTATCTATCGAATGACCTCAAGCACAAAGCGATATCTCAAATATTAACGGAAATATGGCGAAAAACCTAACTACAATGTATTAAAAATTAGTGCAATCATAAGGAAAAATAAGAAAAAATCATTGACGGATAATATTTACACGGATATGTTGTATAGATCTCCCGAGTCACCTCACAAAGATCTCGAGATTCTCATTGGAGAAACATGCCGCCATCTTGGAAAATGGCCGAAAACTTATTTTGATCAATATCTCTGGAGCCAGTCGTCCAAATTGAACGTGCGTGATCTCAAAATTCTCAGAAAAATATTACCCACATATTTACTCATGTGCTGGAAGTAGCTAAACCCCTCCGATTTAAAGTTATTTGCCTTTAATTAGGAAAAAAGGCAAATTAAATGCACATTTCGACCAATATTTTTCCAACCGCATGTGAGAATATTACTTACCTGGGATCTTAATACTCCGAGCCTATTCACAATATATTTTCGCATACATTGAAAGTGCCTAAGACAAATAGATTTGATGTTATGGGGAAATAAGTAAATAATTAAATTTAAAATGGATTACTAAAAAGAAAAAAACAACTTTTACTAATAAAATTCCTTTTAATGATTAATACAACAGTATTACATGAAAGTACTTTGTTTTAGCAGGTTAACAGAAGTGTGATTTCTCTCCGCAGGGGCACTTGCAGAGAGGCGTGCAGTTTAAATCACTCCTTTTGCAGCTGCACGAGTTTCCGCATTTTTCTTGCAGCCGCAACGAATCAATTCTTGACAAGCTCCGCTGACCTGTGGAATGGACATCCAAACCGGAAGTAATCTCTGACTCGGGCCATCTTTCACCCAGCCATTATTAGTGGGATCTGGGGCCTTTATTTGCGGCTTGTGTGCAGAGGCCCAAATGCTGGCTTGGTACACAGCTCTTCTGCAGTGCTGAAGTAGAGCGTCTTGCGTAGGAGGCATCATTTCAGGGTTTTGATTTTTATAGCAAAAAATTTGTTTACGTTGCTTGTTGATAGATTCAGCTCCACCCCCATACAGGTTAATGAAAAATGTCTCCAATGCATTAAATTCATTGATTCTGAATCAAGTAATGTGAACGGATTTTCCATTAATCGTATCATAGCCAGGGTTATGGTTACTGGACTTTTCTTCCAAGCAAGAAACGAGGTCTTCTTAGAGCGACCTCTTATCGAAGATGTTGAATCACATCCTGTGATTGCAACCCACAGTGGTAGGGCAAGACTTCGTTGTAGTCCAAGAACCTTAGTCATCTGTCCAATGTCAAGTAACCTTATATTCTTCCCTGTTCCAAACTTTACGATAATCTCACATTCTGGTGAAATTCCAATAAACCGGTTGAAATGATGTATCAAAATACAAACAACATCAGAATCTACAGTTCTAACTTGTACCTTCATAGCCCCTTCTCTAAGAGCATGAAGAATGTGCAGAACGATTTTTGTGTCTGCTTCCTCGTGATCTATTTTTTCTGTCATCTGTTTCCCAGGACCAACGTGACTGACGAAGTCTCCGTTAGTAACGTAGAAATCGCAGTTTGTGAGGTGAAGGGTTGAAACACTAGAGCCAGAGAGGTACGTGAAAAGGTCAGTTTTATTTGCTGGATGGCGTAGGAAACTTGACCAGTTTTTGGCAGACGTGCGTTCGGCCCAACCTTTATTCGTTCACCACTACCCCTGTCACTTCTTGTCTCCTCTTTGATGGACGAATCCCAATATGAATCCCAAACTATGTCCAATCTTGCAATCTTCCTGAGTTCCATTTCGATAAACTTCAAGAAACAGTCCTCAAAGTAGTTTTGAAAAGTTTTTAGGTTCTTTTGCGGAATCAAAGAGTGTATGAGAGCTCCACCATCCCAGATAGCAACATCGAAATTTGAAGGATCTGCTTCGGCAATCTCATTGTGGAGCTGATTGTATGCATCGACCTCTTGCTGCAGACACACGAGCACATCCGACTTGTTTGAATGATACATTTTATCGATGTAATCTGCGATTGATGGCGGAAACGGCATGACTTCATGCGAAAAAAACTCATCAATATCGCCCTTCCTCGATTGCAAAGCTATGTACATCTTGCCCAGAACAGACGCGTTATCTTTATACATCCGCATTTTCTTAGGCTGTTCTCGTCTTTGCTTTCGGGCTTTGAACAAAAGGAAGTTGTTCTTCTTAATTGGAGTCTCGATAGGCTTTGTTCTCTCAATTACGACATCCTTTACATAGTTTGCGTACTGCTCTTTTCCAGTTTTTCCAGCGTAAAACCGATTGACTGTCCTCGCTGATTTGACCCTCAAGATTGATTAATTGCTGTCCTAGTTCCAGAAATGGATTACCTTGGGCTCGAATCACATCCACCAAGCTCTGAACATCTGATAAGAAGTCTTCCTGATGCTTTACTCTTTCGTCATGATGAAGATAATCAACATCTTCATCTGGTTCACCCGATTGTGATGCTATCCTGAACTCTTCGATCCGCTTGTTAACTTCAGGGCCGCAGACGGACCAGTTTAAGAGGGATGAAGAATCTTCTGTCAAGCCAATAATACCTCCGCTACCTTTCAATATCTTGTTAAGCTGCTCATGACTTTGATCAATTGCAATGGACGAATAACGGTGTCTCGATCTACTTACAACAAAATTACCGCCTCTGAACTCCTCCAGAACGGAAGTCGGCAATCTCTTCATGTCCTCAACGTGAAATGGAACCCATCTGGCATAGTTGTAGTGGTCACAAGCAAAGAAAAGTTCTCCGAGGCTTTTAAGCTATTAACATATAGATCAAAGTTTTTCTGACGATGAGCACGCACGAAAGTCATAACAAGGGATTGACATTTCATAACAAGCACCCAGTATAAAAATGTCGGACTTTCATACTGCGTCAACAGCCAATCGTTAAGGGTTGTTGTAGGCGATGACTCTTCGTAAGCTTCGTGTAGCAGTTTTCGCAATGCAACGTATGTAACCTGATGGGCATATCTCGCTTTTGTAACATGAACAGCTTTCAGTATCCCGTCAGCTGTGCCAGAAGTTGCTACACCAGCCTTTACAAGCGCTTCAGTCAATCCAGATCCTTGCAAAATATCTCCAATTGCTATCATGCTGTGTTTCTCGGTGTGAAAGCCTCCTAACATAACCACAACATTGCTAACGGATTCGTTTGTCCACTGACATTTTTTCATGATGGCGTATACTGGTTGATCTCCTGTGATGACGGGTACCTGATGCGGATTGAGGTGATTGACACACTTCCGGATTAGTGCCATTGCGTGCAAGATCATTCTAGGATCGCTGGATGATTCCTTGAATAGAGGGAAAAGGCCGCTGATACAAGGCACCGCTTCTTTCTCGTCTTTTCCGTGATGTGCTGACCAAGTGGCTTTAACGTCTTCAACAGTTTCAGGAGAGCCATCAGTGATTAGAGAAGAAACTGTTTGTGCCCATTCTTCCTCCTTCGAAATCTCTTTTTCTAGGTGACCGTCTGCCGTGGTAATTGTTATAATCTTAGGAATGGGTGGACCTGCCCTCTTCAAAGCTGCGGTGTCCAGCTCAGGCAATGTTGTGAAATCGTCTGGAAGCTTTTGTTTACCAGGTGCACCAGGTGGAATAGTAAAAGTCCTTTGCAGACCATCATCCACTCCCTTCCTTCCTTGAAAGAGAGAAATAGCTGTACCATGGAATGAATCCTTAGAGGTTCTTGCGGAGGGGTCATGATCAAAATTGTCGACGGCCGCTACAGTAAAAAGATTGAAACGCATTTCGATTGGAGAGACAAGTTGTTCTGCGTTAAAATTATGCAGAACTGCGCTACCCATCTTCCGTTCAATATACTTTGCCCGATTGTAATTGATCGACAAACCTAAACGGTTCAACTCGTTCACGAGTAAAGCGCTCCGGAACTTGGAGTGGATGAGAAGTCCAAGGTATACGGCCAAAGGAGTTTCCTGACCGTGATTTTTGTCTGCGTTGTGGCATATAAGCTGCGCAATACTTAGCGTAGCTTGATCATTTCAAAGTCGTTTCTGTATGCTGGACCTTTTATAATGAGGCCGATAAGATACTTTAGAAAACAACCAACAGAAGTCTTCTGACAGTCTGGCTTAATCCCATCTCTTATAATGTTGAACCTGTTTCCGTTCAACATCTCACGTCGACATATCAAAGCTGCTTTGGAAAGAATACGATAGTCATCAGACGTGGGCCCAGACCCTAAACTAGATTTGACCATCTCTTTCATCTCTGTCGAACAGACAAAAACGACTTCGTTCCTGAAACCGCGCTCTTCTTTCAGCACAGAATGAAACCTTTCATTTATAGCATTTTTCAACCTGGTTCGGTTCATGATGGGCACCTGTGAGAATTCAGCCCTGATTGTCATTTCCTCATACAGAGATTTTAATGTGAAATATCTCATCCCAGCTGCTAAGTCTTCTTCCACCATACCTAAAATTTCATCCAGAATCTTACTAGAGGTTGGGTTCATTTCGTCACCAGGCTTTTCAGCATTCTGCCAATAATTTTCAAAACGTCGGTTGAAAGTAGCGTAACATTTCGTATGGTACTTTAACTCATTTGCTACGACATCTCCAACTGAAACTTGCGTAAACACATTGTCATCGTGAAGGGCGAGCGCTTTATCTCGAATTTGTTTGGTGAGTTCTACCTTCTGGAATGAATGCAGAACGTTATGTAGATCTGCGGATTTTCCGCAAAACAAACAGGTATCCTGAGCATATTTTCCACTTGTTCTCGTGCTGCTACTTCGAGATGAACTGGAAACAGTAGTACTCTCAGCTTCTACATCACTTTCACGCAAATTCTTCAGTCTTCGCTCGAATTTGTCCCGACGAAATTCACGTCGACAATTTTTATGCCACTTTGCCCGGAGTGTTATTAAATTGTTAACAGTAGCTTCTGATAATGGCAGACTTACACTAATTGGAATCCCATTAGCCCGAAATTTCTCCCAGTCGTCTAGAAACGCTTTGTAGACCTCAGAAGCATCAGATGTTGCGCGTGAAAGGGACAATGGAGATCTCCAGACTTCTGGCAAATGATGCATAATTCGTAGTCCATTGTATCGTTGATCAAGGACCTGATTTACGCGTCCTTATGTCAAGCGCACTGGTTGTTCTATCAAGAGGTGAAACAAGAGCGGCAGAACCATGGAACATGCGCGCATCAGTTTTCTCAGAGAGAAATTCAAACAATTGTTCTCAGAATTTTATGGCTGTATACTTAAATTAATCTGCATGCATTAATAAAATTTTTCTTGAAATTATATTATTATATTAAATTATATACACGATGGTAGGAAATAGTTATTAATAGTTATTAGTGCAATAAAGCGCTTAGTGTTACTTACACTTTAAAACGAAGCTATTTTATATACGGAGGTATGCAGTATGCACGTATCTGCTCGTATTTCCCCGAGAGACAAAATGTGCTCCTGTTTTTCATATTGCATATTCGCCCCATTTAAGCCCGGTAGCATCACATCTGTGTGTCTTAGGCAGTTTTGATGTATGCGAAAACAATTGTGGATAGGTAAGTAATATTCTCACATGCGGTTGGAAAAATATTGGTCGAAATGTGCATTTAATTTGCCTTTTTCCTAATTAAAGGCAAATAACTTTAAATCGGAGGGGTTTAGCTACTTCCAGCACATAAGTAAATATGTGGGTAATATTTTTCTGAGAATTTTGAGATCACGCACGTTCAATTTGGACGACTGGCTCCAGAGATATTGATCAAAATAAGTTTTCGGCCATTTTCCAAGATGGCGGCATGTTTCTCCAATGAGAATCTCGAGATCTTTGTGAGGTGACTCGGGAGATCTATACAACATATCCGTGTAAATATTATCCGTCAATGATTTTTTTCTTATTTTTTCCTTATGATTGCACTAATTTTTAATACATTGTAGTTAGGTTTTTTCGCCATATTTCCGTTAATATTTGAGATATCGCTTTGTGCTTGAGGTCATTCGATAGATAAAATGAAGACCTACAAAACATGTTTATGGTGTTTTTGGAAAATTTTTATGTTTTGCGCATGAAAAAAGCAAGGAACCCCTCGCGAAAACTTGAAGGTTTCGTTATTTTGCACTACAGCTCCCTCTGTGTCAAAAATTTCAAAATAAATATTCTGGAATAAATTTTAGCTATCTTATTTATCTTTCGAATGAGCCCAACCACAAGTTTCTACGATTAATATTAACGAAACTGTACAGGTTTAAAGCGGTAGGTGCGTGCGCCATCTTGATGACGTCATGGCGGCCAAGATGGCGACCACCCAGGTTGGCCCTTAGGCCAAAATGGATTAAAATGACATATAGAACATTTTTTTACTAAAGGCCAAACTTTAACACGCGTGGTAACTCACAACATAGCATTCATACGTACTATTTGGGTGCCTGGACATTTCGGTGCCTGGCCAGTTCGATGTCGGGCCAGTTGGGTGCGAAGCATTAAATAAAAACTTTTAACAAATATATAAATTTATATGAAATGTTATAATCATTCTTAAACCTCACCATACCATGTAGAACTGAAAATAATTTTATAACATAAAAACCACTAGAAACTACATATCGTTCCGATTAATTCTTTATATTTTTTAATTAGCTACTAAATTTTCCGTTCACAGATTATGCGGTTGTGAAATTAAATTATTAATAAAAAACACAATTGAACGGACTTTATGTTCACGGTATTAAAAATTCAAGGTTCCTTATTTATAGGCGAAGTTATAATTGACCGACGTGATGAATTTGTTTTTTTTGCAAATTAATAATGTTTTGATATTCGGAAACTAATAAAACTCTGCATATAATTAAATTAAAGAAATTGTTATCAAAGGCAAACTGTTTTATTGTTACAATTACGAATTGTTTAAATAAATTTTAAATTATTAAATTTAAATTGAATGACCTAATTTTGACATATAATTGATATTTATTGTTTGTCATTGTTTGTTTGTGATTTTTTGTTTTTACTAATTTTAAAAGTTATGATGGCCCATAAATAACAACTTACTTAACAGAATCGCCAATGAGTAATGAAAGAACATTATCAATTGATCCAAGAATTTGAAAGAAATTGAAATTTAGTTCATCAGCAATTGCCGGGTTATAATTGTGATAGTCGGTAGATGGGAGAAGTTTTTCAAATATCATGAAATATTCATAGGTTATATCCCGAGAACTGTAAGTTGTGCCGGTTAAACAGTTAGAGGGGTTATATGTTAAGATTATTTTCCAAATAATTATCTAAAATAACTCCGTTACAGTTACAAGAAATGCTCGCGACGCTAAAAGAAAATTGTTGCAGCGAGACCCTTCAAAATGGAAGCAGAGTGCAACCGCATTCACACAGCAAGAGCATCTGTCTATAGTGAATTTATTTGATGAAAATACCCTAGATGGACTGCATCGAAAATTTTACCAAATTGCGGCAGTTGAATTGGCTTGGCAAGGAGGAGAAGCGGCCAATTGTGTAGTTGAATATTTTTTGGAAGAATTTGATAATAGTGGTGGTCCCACAGGTTTGAATGTTTTAAATTTTCAATAAATACAATCGAATACAATCCTGTATTCACCAAAACAACTCAAGGTGGTGCTCAAAAACTAGCAGACAGTAAATTTCTTACTAAAAATGTAGTGTCAGAAAACTTGTGTCCTGTTAGATTGTTTAAAAAGTTATTATCGCACAGAGGGTCCAACATTAAGACAAATCGGTTTTTCTTAACACTGAATCGCTTTTGGAATCGCGATAATGGTAAGGAGTGGTACAAAAATTGCCCATTAGGTCGGAATGAAATTTCCAAATGGACCAAACAGGCGGCTGAAAATATTGGCATCGATACCAAACGAGTGAGAATATCAAATCGTTTTATTGCTGTCAGCAATTTAGTTGAAAATAGTATTGGTGAACAACAATTGATTAAAACAACTGGTCACTCTAATTAAACTTCTATTTGATTCTGCAACTGAATGTCAAATACTACAATGAAATAATCAACAAAATGTGAAAAGTGTACTATAACCAATGAAAGTTTAAATACTTGCTAAGTTCAAAAAAACAAAATTAGTTCAACTTCAAAACAAAAATAATAATTTTTATTTATTTATGATCATTTAAAGTTGAACAATTGAAATAAAAATTGCAGTTTTGGTAGACTGTGGAGCTCGGTGCAGAATTTACTGTCGATGCTGCCGATACTGCTGATACTTCAGTTTCTGAAGGCCCAGTTTGTTCTCCGCAATTGGCATTTGTAATAGTAGAACTAACATTTCTCATTTTGTTAATGATCTCAGTCTGATGTTTGGCATTCAATTGAAGGTACGGTCTAATAGAAGTTGCATTAGAGTGTCCTGTAATTCAATCAATTGTTTTTCTACCAATACTGTTTTCGGCAAATTGCTGTCAGCAGTAGAACAGTTTGAGTGATTTGATATTCTCACTCGTTTGGTATCGATGCCAATATTTTCAGCCGCCCGTTTGGTCCATTTGGAAATTTCATTCCGACCTAATGGGCAATTTTTGTAACCACCTCCTTACCATTATCGCGATGTCCAAAAGCGATTCGGTGTTAAGAAAACCGATTTGTCTTAATGTTGACCCTTTGTGCGATAATAATTTTTAAACAATCTAACAGGACACAAGTTTTCTGACACCACATTTTTAGTAAGAAATTTACTGTCTGCTAGTTTTTGAGCACCACCTTGAGTTGTTTTGGTGAATACAGGATTGTATTCGATTCGTCCTGAAATATGATTTCGATTTAATGAAAGTGTTATGCATTTATTGAAAATTTAAAACATTCAAACCTGTGGGATCACCACTATTATCAAATTCTTCCAAAAAATATTCAACTACACAATTGGCCGCTTCTCCTCCTCGCCAAGCCAATTCAACGGCCGCTATTTGGTAAAATTTCCGTTGCAGTCCATCTGGGGTATTTTCATCAAATAAATTCACTATAGACAGATGCTCTTGCTGTGTGAATGCGGTTGCACTCTGCTTCCGTTTTGAAGGGTCTCGCTGCAACAATTTTCTTTTAGCGTCGCGAGCATTTCTTGCTTTTCAAACTGAACATCTTTAAACGGATCGAACACCACATTGTACTCATTGTAATATTTTTGTTGCAAATTCTTGGCAGTTATATTCCACATAGTCTTTACAACACCTTCTTTATATTCCGTGCCGTCATGCTTCTTCATATTGAATGCGTAATCGGTCATAATATTTGCCAACGTTTCAATTGTTAATTCACCATTTAAAATATAGTTCTTCTGATCACAAAATAATTGAAACTGTGTCCAGATGGAATCGTGTGTTTTTTGTATTTAATGGCTTTGATTTATTAATTTCATCGTTGATCACATCAATACTCGCATTACTGAACCACTTCATTTTTAAGAAATATTGTTTGATGTTTAATAATTTTTCACATAATAACACAAAGGCTACTACTGTTCTTATATTTTTAATAATTTTTTTCAATCATATGAATTTGGAAAAAAAAAAAAAAAAAAAAAAAAAAAAAAAAAAAAAAAAAAAAAAAAAAAAAAAAAAAAAAAAAAAAAAAAAAAAAAAAAAAAAAAAAAAAAAAAAAAAAAAAAAAAAAAAAAAAAAAAAAAAAAAAAAAAAAAAAAAAAAAAAAAAAAAAAAAAAAAAAAAAAAAAAAAAAAAAAAAAAAAAAAAAAAAAAAAAAAAAAAAAAAAAAAAAAAAAAAAAAAAAAAAAAAAAAAAAAAAAAAAAAAAAAAAAAAAAAAAAAAAAAAAAAAAAAAAAAAAAAAAAAAAAAAAAAAAAAAAAAAAAAAAAAAAAAAAAAAAAAAAAAAAAAAAAAAAAAAAAAAAAAAAAAAAAAAAAAAAAAAAAAAAAAAAAAAAAAAAAAAAAAAAAAAAAAAAAAAAAAAAAAAAAAAAAAAAAAAAAAAAAAAAAAAAAAAAAAAAAAAAAAAAAAAAAAAAAAAAAAAAAAAAAAAAAAAAAAAAAAAAAAAAAAAAAAAAAAAAAAAAAAAAAAAAAAAAAAATAATTGTAGTAGACTTAGACTAATAGTCGCAAAAGCTAGAGAGAGTTTAATCAGGTTAGATGAAGTTTAATCAGTATAAAACTGATGTGATTGGTTGAATTTTAAAAATTCTAAATTCTGATTGGATTATGAGATATGAGGGAAATAATCGACAGTAATATAACAAGACCTTGACAAATAACCGACTATTTTTATTGCATCTAAATTTCGAGTTTATTTTAGGATCAATTCGTCGAGACTTAATTTTGGCATTAATAATCTTTTGCCAAATTTATGTCGAGACAAATTGTAAAATTATAAGAAACTTAGTAGCAATAAAATAGTAGCTAATTTGTCAAGCTCGCGTTATATTTAATAAGATTATTTCGTGAGTCAAAAATAATTCCTTCAGGTGAATATTGAGGACGATGACCAAATAGCCGACTATTTACCACCAAGGTGAATAGTCGCTTTATTTCGTTTTGATTGGCTGCGTCAAATCAGTTTCCAAGTACGTGATTGGTGGAAAATTTAAATTTGACAGACGAAGGAAATAATCATAGGTTATATCCCGAGGACTGTAAGTTTTGCCGGTTAAACTCTATTAAATGTTCGAAACATAATAATTCACCTACTAAAATTTTAGCGAATTATTATGTTGAGAACATTTTCTCAAGTTTAACCGGCACAACTTACAGTTAGAGGGGTATATGTTAAGATTATTTCCCAAATAATTATGTAAAATAACTCCGTTACAGTTCAAGAAAATCGTTTGTAAAGCAAGAAATGCTCGCGACGCTAAAAGAAAAGGCTACTACTGTTCTTATATTTTTAATAATTTTTTCAATCATATGAATTTGGAAAAAAATATATGTAGTGAGACTTAGACTAATAGTCGCAAAAAGCTGGAGAGAGTTTAATCAGGTTAAATGAAGTTTAATCAGTATAAAACTGATGTGATTGGTTGAATTTTAAAAAATTCTAAATTCTGATTGGATTATGAGATATGAGGGAAATAATCAGTAATATGTCAAATTATACATTTTCGAAATCATTTGATTATGGGTCTCTCTGCAGTAAGCTACCAGTCGGGGTATAGCCAATATATTATAAATGTCAGATGCGTAAGAATAATGACTTATTTCAAAATTTCAAAAATTTGGTATTAATTAGTACTATTTAAGAAACCAATAAAACTTTTAGTTTTGATAATGGATTATTTCCAAATAGTGTATAAGAACTACAAATAAAACGAAACCAGAACTAATAATAAAATGAAATTAATGGGCTCATTAAATTATACTAAAGATTTATTTTTAAAAAAATACGTTCGTTTTTTATAGCCGTTGTTTTGCGTTTTCTTTCGGAAAAACGTGTTAAATGGTTTATGTTTTTATTAAACTGTTATTTAATTTATTTCCTTTAATTACGCTACCTCGAACACGTGTGGTTGGATGTTAAAAGTTAATCAAGCAGGGTTTTTGGAAAGTTTTTTATGACCGTTGGGTTATTGTAAAGTAATTCCAACAATGAAAACTAACAAAACTACGTAGGATATCGGAAAACATAATAAATTTTATTAAATCAATTACAAACAGTTTATTTTTCGGGGTAATAAAATATTAATATTTCAGATTGGGTGGTATGAACTCTCAGATCAAATAAGACCCATGAGAAATATAATAAAAGCTCAGAAGAAAGCAAACTAGTGAGTCATTGTGCTCGTGCACCTTATTCATTTAAAATCAGCATGTACAGACAAGGTGGCCAACTAAGAATGGACGCCGGCGATATCTTAGTAGTAATAGATCCTTCACTTGCAGAAAAAAATTGGTAAATAGGCTAAGAAAAATTGCTGTAAATTATTTTTGAGTTCAAAAAATGGATGCCAGGTGGCGCAATAATAATGCTATTCTGATAATTAGAAAATATGCAATTTCTTTTGTTTGACGTTTTTGCTCTGCCTCATGAAATACAGTGGTGGGGAAAAGTTTTTTAAATGCCAATAACTCCCGTTTGACTCAATGAAATTAAACGAGTAAGGTTTCGTTGGAAAGATCTTTTTTTACTAAATAATTTGATAAATAACTTTGTCTGAATCACTCTTTTCACATCAGCTAGTTGGCGCTATGTAACGTTAAAACAATTATTGCGCATTATCATGAAAAATTTAAACAGGACCTTATATTTTCATTTACTTGGTACGATAGACGATAAAATTTCTAAAAAGCTAGCGCAAACCCCAAATTTCTATCTTTTCTCTAACCAGAGATATTAATAAATCAAATACCATTAGCTTGACGTTTATGTTGTGTTTTCGAAACCTCTAATCAAAGCGTTTGAATCATCAATTATAATATTTTATTGAAAATACTCAGATGTAATGTCAAACATTTCGAGTCTCTGGAATGGCCACTAGGTGGATCAAACTCTTCCCAAGACTTTATTGAAATTATTTGTGATTCATTTTTCTGTGGACGTGTTTTCCTAATTCTTTTACATCATGTGGGAGGGGTTGGTTTCGAATAATTTTATTTATACACGTTGCACTTATCAGTTAGGCTAATCGGGTTTTATAATAATGATTAAAATTAAGCCTAACCATATATTGAATTTTAACTAGACTAGTAGGTGTAAAATGAAAGATGCAATAAATCAAACCATCAAAATGTCATTTAGATGCCTTTTCTCTGAGTTAGTTCTTAATTTTGTGATCCGCGTTGCTTATTTTTCGTTCGTGTTATATTCTCTTGTAGTATTTTTTGTTCGTTGTTTATCGTTTGTTGTTTATTGTTCAGTTTGTCATATAAAATGATTTACACAAATGAAGAGTTGTTTGACATGGTAGCAGTTTATTTTGAATGCATGAGAAATGCTACAGTTGCTGTACGGATATTTATGCTCCAGCAATATCCTGATAGACGCCACCCAAGACGAATACTTTGCTACGGCTGCAACGCAGTGGTTTATTTTGAAACATTCAGTTCATGGTACAAAACGATATCAAGTGCATCCACTGAATAAAAAAAGAAAGATCATCACTTGTTCAAAGAGTCAGCCGGTATCCCAGATCGCTTTTATCTGTATTTGAGAATGTACATATCAACATTTAGGTAACTACTTACGAAAAAAGTAGAAGAGAAGTTTGAAAAAGAAGTGAAGAACTGTCATAGGACACCAAGAGTACAGAACACAACGAAGCTGTGATGGGTGATGATAGCATGGAGTTGTATAAGCGCTTATAGAATGAAACAATGCGTTTAAATGCGAGCGTTCATAACGAAGCTGCGATGATTGCTGCAATAAGCGCTTGGATAAGAGACGAGTTTTAAACAATCGAAGTAACCATTATTCTGCGAGCAGACTAGCTGTTCCTCGGCAGTTACTGGTGTCCTATGACAATTCTTCCACTTCTTTTCAAGCTTCCTTCCAGTTTTTCAGTAAGCAGTGTAACGTTCAAATTTTTCGTTGTAGATATTTCGTTAAAATTAGAGTAAATCACATGCGTTGTTATACTGTGGTTTTACCAAAGACTGAACTATTGCATGTTGCAGGTGTTCGTTTTCAAAATGTATTACCACAAGGTCGTTTTTGAATAGTATTTTGGGGATTGTATCGGGCGTCGTCGAATAACACACATAATTTTAAGTGCAGACCTAATTGAAATTGTAGTTTGGTGATAAAGTTTAATGCAGTATTTTGTTGACCAATTTTGGGATTTTCGTCACCTACTATTTCGTTTGACAAAACCTCCACGGTTTCCGTATGATACGGATTTCAAACCAATTAGTGCCGCACGTATCGCTTATCAGTGCCAGACGCTCGACCAACATTTAAATTGTTCCCATTTATATCTTTTGGGGAATATAGCAACCGCATTTTGCATTTTCTTGGTGTATGAATTTTATGGACACCTGCAAGATCACGAATTTTATCGTTACACGCAAGATCCAGATATCCTGGTTACATCCAACATCAAAGATTTTTTTTTGGTTACATGCAAGATTTGTGTACCAAAATATTTCAAGCAATCAGCCTTGCCCAAATAATTTATCGACATCGCCGGCCTTTACGAACGCCTTCACGACTCCGAATCTTGTCAACCACGTATCTACTTCGAGGGTCAACGCATGGTGATCACGATAAGTACTATTATTGAAATTTAATTTAGTGTATGTACATTTTCTATTTGTTTTTTTGTGGTACTGCGCGTCTGTTCTCATAAGTTTAAGAAACAAAAGTATACAATTTGTCGCAATTGTAATCGGTTGTTATGGCCATCACGACACGAACTTGGTATACAAAAAGAATTTATTTATAATTTACAAAATTTTGCATTAGATATATGTATATATATATATTTTTTTGAGGACGTACGCCGGGTTTCGTTTTTATTTTGATTTTAATTATATGTATGCTAAAATACAAAAACGGGACCTTACAAGTAAAATACGTACCGTCAATGTTCATTTTGTTAATTCAAGTTTCCAGACAATTATATTTCGTTGGTTAATCGTGATTATTTTTTTTGGCGATATAACGTCAGACACCCTCTCTACCGAAACCCTACTTCTTATTAAAAAAAAATGTGTTACAAAATTTTGGGGGCTCGTCCGGGATCGGTAAATAACAATTAGGAGGATAGTTTCAATTGTATTCGAGTTTGAATGAGTCGATAATTTTTTTATCATCGTTAGTATACAGAGGATTGGTAAAAAAGAATATTATTGGTCATCTGATTAACTCGTGTTAATCGCAAACTTATCTAGTCGATAGATTTGGAGAGCTTTGAAAGGTGTCTGATATTCGTTTTCTTTTAATTGAAATTGCTGCTTTACATATTAGGTTTTTTTTCATCAGTCATGGATCCTAAAACGAAATATAAAATTGTGGTTAGTCATCTGGAGCCTGATGAACTCAACTATGAATTGGCGTATAGGGGATACGAATTATCGTGTGATGTTGGTAAAATGAGAAAAGAGTTAAATCGTTTGTTAAAGTTAGAAAAAGTAGGGAAGGCAATTAGTTATCCGGAGTACGAATCTGAGTTTGATTCAGAGGTAAAGGCTATCGAAGATAAAACCAAAGAATTAAGCACTGTGATCGATCAGTTTACGGTATCGTCAAGTAGGAAAGATTTTTTGGTCCTAAATAGTAGATTATCGCATTTAATGGGACGTGTAGATAGGTTGCCGGCTAAAGGTAAAGATTCTAAAGCAAAACGGGCGGAAATTATTTCTGCGGTATTAGAAATAAGTGAAATACTTCAAGTTAAGTTGAAGTCGCGCCGAAGTTTAGGACATAACGAATCAGTTTCTTTTTACCTGATACGGATAGCGAGAATAATGGCGAAAGTGATGCAGAGATCGCGATCGCGGGTAACGTTAATGCTGTTGCGGGTCAAGCACACCACAAAGAAATCCCAACGATACAATAAATAATAAAACTATTGGTGATGCTGGGTATTCGTATAAGATAATTCCGGTGCATAAGTGGGGAATTAAATTTTCTGGGGACGATAAAGACATGTCCGTTGGAGCTTTTTGGAAAGAGTCGAGGAACTACGTACCGCGCGGGAATTGCAGAATCAGATCTTTTAAAAAACGTTTTGAATTATTTTCATCGCGTGCTTTAGTTTGGTTCAGAGGTGTAAGAGATCGGATAGGCACGTGGGACGCTTTAAAAACGGAACTAAAATTACAATTTCAACCAGCAGATTACGAGTATAAACTCCAAGAAGAAATAAAAATGCGTACACAGGGCAAAGACGAATCTATGGGTATTTACTTAGCTGTGATGAACAATTTGTTTTCGCGATTATCAATTCCAATGTCGGAAAGCGAGAAATTTAACATTATACGTAGGAACATAGGTCCCTTTTATCAGCAGAAAATATCTTTAATGAACGTAACATCTCAAGACGAATTATTAAAAATCGGTAGAAAAATTGAAGAAACTGAAGCTTTATGTAAAGCTTACCATCAGCCAGTAGGTAAAAATAATTCTAAACTAGAACCAGATTTAGCGTACATTTCCGTACATTGCCCACAGTTCGATAGATAAGGTAAAGAAAAAAGAAAAAAAGTCTTTAAAAGAAAAAGAACGGTTAAATGCAAGTTCGGTTAATGCGGATCTAAATGAAAGTACTTCTGCTGCTGCTACCGTAAATTCGGTTGGTGAGTTAGCTTGTTTCAATTGCGGCAGTAATACACATTTACAAAGAGGTTGTTTAATGCCAAGAAAATTACATTGTTTTAAATGTGGGAAACAAGGTGTTTTAACTCGTGATTGTTGTAACGCGTCGGGAAACGAGAGAAGGAATCGTTAAACCGGTCGCCGATTCCTATTTCAAATATAGAGCCGGAAAATTTAAAAATGATCTAACATGGGAAGACAAAAATAAAATTATATTAGACTATATTTTTGCACAAATTGAAGGTGATGAAAGACCGTACTTAGAAATTTCGATTTTTGGGAGACGTTTAAACGGCTTACTTGATAGCGGTGCTAGTCAGACAATTTTAGGGCGACTAGGTTGGGAAATAATTAAAAAATTAAATTGTTTCTGGGTCGATTCGGAAGTTGCTCCCAGTTGTACTGTAGCAAACGGTCAAAGTTGTCAAAGTATAGGAACGGTTACGTTGCCATTCGAACTTTTGGGGAAAATCGAAAACATTAGGGTCTTGATTGTTCCTTCCTTGGAGCACACCCTTATTTTAGGGATAAATTTTTTTAGAACATTTGGGATTGTGCCAGATTTGCGTAAAAATATTTGGACCTTTTCTAATACAGAACCTTTTCGCGTTGACGCAATTCAATCTATAGAAAATTTAACGACTGTTCAACGTCATAAATTAGATGAAATGATTAAAAAGAACTACGCACGTATGAAAAACGGCATAGGTCGAACGAGTTTAATTGAACATGAAATAGAAGTAACTGGCGGTCCGATTAAACAACCTAATTACCGAATATCTCCTTATGTTATGAACGAAATAAAGAAAGAGATACAATCTCTTGTAGAAAACGATATTATAGAACCATCTAATAGTCCGTGGTCATCAAATTTAGTTTTAGTCACAAAGAAAGACGGTACTAAGCGCGTTTGTACTGATTTTCGTCAAGTTAACAATATAACAAAGAAAGATAGTTACCCCGTTCCGTTTATATCCGATATTCTCGATAAATTAAGAGGTGCTAAGTATTTGTCTACTTTAGATATTTCTAAAGCGTATTGGCAGATTCCCTTGACTGAAAATAGTAAAGAAATTACAGCTTTTTCTATTCCTGGGATGGGACATTATCAGTATAAAGTGTTGCCGATGGGATTATGTAATTCAGCAGCTACTTTCCAGAGGTTAGTAGACTGTATTTTAACGGCGGAATTAGAACCAAACGTATTTTGTTATCTCGACGACGTCATAATTTGTACGGATTCTTTTGAAAAACATTTAGAAGTATTGCAGGCGGTTTTTGATAAATTAATCCAGGCCGGATTAACTTTAAATAAAACCAAGTGTCTGTACTGTAGGAGTGAATTGACTTATCTCGGTTACGTAGTTAACGAAATGGGTCTTAATGTAGACGCGGAAAAGGTTCAGGCAATTTTGAAAATTCCTAGACCCTCAAACGTGCGAGACGTAAGATCATTTTAGGATTAGCGTCGTGGTATAGACGTTTTATCCCAAATTTTGCGGATACCGTTCATCCATTAACGAATCTTTTGCGTAAAGGTCAGTGTTTCACATGGGATGAAAATTGTGAAAACGCTATGAATAAGTTAAAGTCATGTCTTACGTCTGCGCCAATTTTAACTTGCCCAAATTATGACTTACCTTTTTTGTTCAAAGTGATGCGAGTTCTTACGGTTTAGGCGCGGTATTAACGCAGAAAGATGGTGATAAGGAATATGTTGTAGCGTATGCAAGTCGTTCGTTAACCAAAGCAGAAAAAAATTTAGCGTAACAGAATTAGAGTGTTTAGGAGTGATCCACGCCGTTGAAAAATTTAGACCGTATGTTGAAGGTGTAAAATTTACAGTAGTAGTGGATCATTATAGTTTCTTTGGCTGCATAAACTTAAAGACCCCACCGGTAGGCTTGCGAGATGGATTTTACGTTTACAAGCTTTTAATTTTGAAATCGTGCATAGAAAAGGTCGCGAACATGTAGTTCCTGATTGTTTATCACGGAGTGTAGTAGATATTAGTACGATTAATATAGACGAAAAGGTTGTTGATAAATGGTACCTAGATATGTTAAAACGTATTTGTAAAGACCCTTTAAAGTATCCGATGTGGCGGGCGGAAACTAATAATTTGTATAAAAGAGTCCGAAACCGAGAAGTTAGATTATTTGAAGAAGATGAATGGAAATGGGTCGTTCCAAAAGAAAGCGCGAAGAAATTTTGCGGAGTTGCCATGATGATGTTACCGCCGGGCATAATGGCGTTTATAAAACGTATCATCGAATATTAGTTAAATATTATTGGCCTAAGTTACGTTGCGATGTTGCGCGTTATGTTCGCAATTGTAAAGTATGTTTAGCTAATAAACCGGTGCAAAAATCGCCTATTGGTTTAATGAACAGACATCCTAAAGTAGATCGACCATGGAAATTAATTAGTACGGATTTAATCGGTCCTCTACCTAAATCTACTAATGGTTATCGTTATATGTTAGTTGTTTTAGATACTTTCTCAAAATACCCCGTCATCATAGCACTACGCAATGCTACAGCGAGTTCGGTAGTAAAACATATAGAACAATCAGTATTTTTAACCTATGGTGTACCGGATTACATAATATCCGATAATGGAGTTCAGTATCGATCTAAAGAATTCTCAAATTTATTAGCAAAGTATAATGTACAACCCATATTTACTCCACTTTATCACCCACAATCAAATCCGACCGAAAGAATTAATAGAATTATTAAAACAATGCTAGCATCTTACGTTAAGGAAAACCATAAGACTTGGGCAACATATTTATCGGAGGTAATGTGCGCAATTCGAACTTCAAAACATGAAATAACAGGATACACGCCTTTTTACTTAAATTTTGGCCGGGAAATGAATTTGATGGGAAATATACGCGGTACTGTGGGAAAAAAATTTCAAATTGAATTTGAGTCTCGAGAAACAGTTAATCAAAGATCAGAGAAATGGGATCAAATTTTCGAGTTTGTTAGGAATCGTTTGGATCGTGCATATAAAGTAAATAAACATAAATATGATTTGCGGAAACGTGATATATCTTTTGTCGTAGGGGATAAAGTTTGGCGTCGAAACATGACATTATCCGATGCGAGTAAAGGAGTCACGTCAAAATTAAATCAAAATATTGCGGACCTTTTACTATTAAGTCTGTTGTTGGTTATAATACTTATAAACTAGTTGACGATACTGGAATTGAAAGAGGAGTTTGGCATAGTAAAGATTTGAAAGCTCACCCTCCTGATCAAATTTAATTTTTTTTGTATTTTACAGTTTGCTAATCTAGTTTCTGGTAGTGATTTTTTTCTGACGGATATTTTCCTTTGTTTATTATCCATTTTGGGATATGTTGTAATTTACTTTGAATTTTTTTATTATTTAAGCAATTATGCAGGAAAATTTGGGAAATTTTCTTTTAGTGGAAGGGGATTTTGTAACGTTCAAATTTTTCGTTGTAGATATTTCGTTAAAATTAGAGTAAATCACATGCGTTGTTATACTGTGGTTTTACCAAAGACTGAACTATTGCATGTTGCAGGTGTTCGTTTTCAAAATGTATTACCACAAGGTCGTTTTTGAATAGTATTTTGGGGGATTGTATCGGGCGTCGTCGAATAACACACACATAATTTTAAGTGCAGACCTAATTGAAATTGTAGTTTGGTGATAAAGTTTAATGCAGTATTTTGTTGACCAATTTTGGGATTTTCGTCACCTACTATTTCGTTTGACAAAACCTCCACGGTTTCCGTATGATACGGATTTCAAACCAATTAGTGCCGCACGTATCGCTTATCAGTGCCAGACGCTCGACCAACATTTAAATTGTTCCCATTTATATCTTTTTGGGAATATAGCAACCGCATTTTGCATTTTCTTGGTGTATGAATTTTATGGACACCTGCAAGATCACGAATTTTATCGTTCACGCAAGATCCAGATATCCTGGTTACATCCAACATCAAAGATTTTTTTGGTTACATGCAAGATTTGTGTACCAAAATATTTCAAGCAATTCAGCCTTGCCCAAATAATTTATCGACATCGCTGGCCTTTACGAACGCCTTCACGACTCCGAATCTTGTCAACCACGTATCTACTTCGAGGGTCAACGCATGGTGATCACGATAAGTACTATTATTGAAATTTAATTTAGTGTATGTACATTTTCTATTTGTTTTTTTGTGGTACTGCGCGTCTGTTCTCATAAGTTTAAGAAACAAAAAGTATACAATTTGTCGCAATTGTAATCGGTTGTTATGGCCATCACGACACGAACTTGGTATACAAAAAGAATTTATTTATAATTTACAAAATTTTGCATTAGATATATGTATATATATATATATTTTTTGAGGACGTACGCCGGGTTTCGTTTTTATTTTGATTTTAATTATATGTATGCTAAAATACAAAAACGGGACCTTACAAGTAAAATACGTACCGTCAATGTTCATTTTGTTAATTCAAGTTTCCAGACAATTATATTTCGTTGGTTAATCGTGATTATTTTTTTGCGATATAACGTCAGACACCCTCTCTACCGAAACCCTACTTCTTATTAAAAAAAAAAAAATGTGTTACAGCAGTTAAAGTTAAATGTTGATATGTCCATTCTCAAATACTGATAAAAGCGATCGGGATACCGGCAGACGACTTTGAACAAGCGATGATATTCACCCAACATCTTTCTTTTTTTATTCAGTGGATGCACTTGATATCGTTTTGTACCATGAACTGAATGTTTCAAAATAATCCACTTCGTTGCAGCCGAAGCAAGTATTCGTCTTCACTGTCTGACATTTTCCGGGACAACTGTACAGCTTCGTTGTGCACACCTACAATCGCTTATATTCTTTACTCTACTCTATCTTCTCAGCTATCATCACTCATCACAGCTTCGTTGTGTTCGTACCCTAAGGCATGGTAACCGTGAGTTTTCTTGGAAAAGTTAAGATAATTCAAGAACGTTGCGATTTAGGGATAGAAAGTTTAGGAGAAACTTACATAAAAATTAAACAGCGAATCCAAAAATGTAAAATATGTAAGGTGCCCATTTAAAATAATCGAGCATGGTGTCAAATGTATTATCTGGGAACTCCCTTTATTTTTCAAAATAATTTTCTATCTTTAGTTACAAGGACGATATTATAGCATCTCCGAGTGGTTAACCTTGTATACTATTTTTTCTATTTTTAAATTTTGAATTAAGCAAACGCCTTAACTTTTTATGTTATGTTGACATGATACTGAAATTAAAATTGTAGTTCTCATCCGGTATAAATTGAAACAATATTTATCTTATTGTATTACCGGAAAATCTTACAAAATAAATCAGCTCTTGATTTGTGGTGTACCGGACACAGCAATACATTTCTATAAAGGGGCGAGTAACTACTGGATAATAAATAACGTGCGAGATTAAAGTTTTATTCATTGGGACGAAGTTATGTATTAATAGGTATAATTTCTTAATGATTATTTATTATTAACTGATATCTGCGAGTACAATTTGGTTTAGTCAAACGGAAAAATTTGGATTTTTGAAAAAGTTAGCAAGTACTGATAAAAAAGTCCATTTTTATCAAAATTTAAAATGCTTTGGAAGATTTGTAATTACTAACACGTTCATCTAGAATGGATCCATTATTATAAAATTTCATATATTCTATGTTAAAACCAATGAAGTTACATGACTTCAACCTCTCCTTATGTAAAATAAGTGCAAAAAATCAACCCGTTTTTTGATTTAATTATAAATAACTGCCGAAGAAGTCCACCTACAAATTTTACATTTATTGACCGCTAGTAGATATCTACAAGGTACATACATGCCAACTTTCAAAACAATCGATGCCAAACAAAAAAAATTATAACGTTCTAAATTCCGGCGTCTTGTTTTTTGAAACCGATAGATATTTAAACATTTGATGAAATTCATTTTTTTAAATTTTGTTTTCCCCGATTTACAAGTTTGTATTTAGTATTTTAAGATCTATGAGAAGAGTAGATTAATTACTCTTATATACAGTGTGGCGCAAACTTCTGACATCGGAAGATAACTCAGTTAATAAAAATATATAACTTTCAAAATTTGTCACATTTAGTACCGTTATTGGATAAATATTTTAAAAATATGATTATACAGGGTGTTCCAAAGAGTCGTGACAGCATAAACTTACATTTTATTTAAATGGAACTTACCGTATTTTCTTTAAGGTTCGAAAAGATCTCATCAAAGCTTTAAAAATATATAGCATGTCCGTATATTGTACAGAGTATTTTAGAAGATATAGCTAATTATAAGTAAAATTACACATACTTCAATGCTCTGTTGCAAAATTACGTGAAATAATTTAAGATGTATTTTTAACATGTTATTTCCATGTCATTAGCTGTGTTTAGTATTAATTATTTTTACTATCGGAAACAGGGTGAAGCAAAATGCAAACCAGACAATATCTCAAAATGTTTAAATGGATCACCCTATATGTCTTTTTTAGGAATTGTTAAATGCAATTAATTAGCTTGTAAACGATATAATATATGTGGGTTATAAGTTAATGGAAACGGTAAATATATTATGAAAACCAAAAAATATTGTATTTAAATGCAAGAATTAAGGTATATTTATTTTCAAAAAAAAAAACAATAAGTTTCAAACTTTTTGGAAACTGACGCTGTTGCTGATAATGCTGGTCTGCGACGTTGCACCCAGTCTTCTCTATTGTCCTAGAAAACGTATAGTATAATTTTTTTTTCATAATTAATTCATACTTTAGTTTTGTTTGTTGGTTTTGAAGTACCTACCTCAACGTGCTTTAGTATTTGTGGCGCCCATCGACTTCTCACAGTTGGTTTCTATTAAATAGATTAAATGGATATTTATTATTTTTACACTTGTAAAAAATATAATTAGGTATAATCAAACTATTAATAGGTTATTTATAATTTTGATTTTCAGGCCACTGCAGTTTCTATAAGAAAACTAGCTATCCCGCCGCGCTTTGCTACGGCAAATAAAAAAATTGTTAGCAGTACATTTTGACCTCCTCAGAAACATGCACACCCACTGTGCGACGAAAAACGGCTAAAAACTGGTAAATTTCGCGGTTTTTCGCGATTTCCGTGGAAACCGCTAGGGCAATTGCGAAAATCAAACGTTCGGGACCTATTCTGAATCGACCTGAAGAAGTGTCCAATCAGACTAACGGTTTAGGAAGAGTTCTAGGACAAACAAACAAACAAACACAAACATTCATTTTTATATATTAAGATTTCAGGCGACTCGTCAGTTTCTCCCGTCAGTAACGTTGGCGTGGCTTGGGTAGGAAGCGCTCCCATTGGCCAGGGCTTGCGGGCTCGCACTTATGAGCATAAAAAATAGATAAAAACTTATTCTCAGACCTACCGAATATATATAGGTATACAAAACTTTTTGTAGCAGCTTCTTAATTTGAGCTCAATGGGTTTCCAATAAAGTTGGTTTATGGTTACCCCAATCCAGTGTCACATAAAATACAAAAATTACATTCAAGTCTTAGTTATAATTTCGTTACAAAATACATTTTCTTGAGCGTCTAATGGAGCTGCAACTGCCTCAGTTTCACTTGAGGACACTGATGTACTTGCTTCACCAAAATTTGACAACCGTTTCGTGTCACTTTTTTCCCTAAAACCAAGAACAACTATAACATCACAAAAATACTTATTACTCTTTGAGCTCACTTTCGAAAATCTGGTTCCGGTCTCCATCAAATTCATTAATGCAACTATACACAGTCTTTTTTATTGATATTTAAATCAAACATAGGATTATTTGTTGGTTTGCACTTACCACCCACTGTTAATTTAATTTCACGCTTGTCGAGTGCAGCCTTTTTATGTGTCTGGCGTAAAAAATCCTTTTATAGAATTTATCTGGTAGACTCCGCTCGAGGCATTAAGTTCATTCGTAATTGTCGCTCAAATCTTACTCTTGTCGGTACCAGGTGACCGTATAGGTTGTTTTATTTCTACAATGCCTTAGTATTTGTGAATAATGTTCAACAATTTAACTTTTTGTTTTGGAGAAAAGTTTGGAGCTCGTAGTGTCTTTTGCTCATTTTGTTTATCCATTTTAACAAATGTTGAAGGATTTTGGATTTTTAAATTGATACCTAAACGTTTGGGATGACATTGACATAGAAACGACAAAATTTTGTGAGGTTGCCAAATATATAAATTAGTTAACTAACAAACGAGATGGTGTAAGAAAAGTTCTGGTTAATCTGAACTTCAAATTTAATGGTGGTTACCTAAACACTACATTTAACCATAAGCGGTGCAAACGTCTATAAGAGATTTTCTTGTTAGTTAGAATTTAGCTTTTGTAGATAATTTTCAAGAGCTTATGTTGAGTTTTTGATTTATGAGATGGAAAACATGCAATAATTCCATTGTTAATAATACTATGAAAGGATGCATAGTACAACACCAGTAGTGTTTCATTTAACATTATCTTAGAAAGTGTATAAAATAAAAAAGTTAAATAGTTCTCAGGTTTTCTCAGTAGATATAATAACTGTGTCATCCGCAAAAAGATAAAATCTATCATTTGGTAGGTGGATAAGATAAAAAATAATGTCCTTGTGGGACACCAGTATGGGTGCTTTTCATTATAAATTTCTCTTTCTTCTTTTTTTACAATGACATCTTCTTCAGTTGTAATTACTGCAGCAATATTCACAAATGAAATTGAAATGCTGAACTAAAATTGACAAAGAATAGAAACGAGTGGGATGTTTATCAGCGGCGTACCCAGAAAATATGAAGGGGAGTGATTAGGTTTCAAAAGTAATAGTGTTAAATTTTGTTATATTTAATAGCATAAATGTAGGTACACCATTAATTTTTAGACTAATTTTCGTTAGGTTATTAATAAGAAAACTAAAAACATCTTGAAATTCATAACAATTATAAAAAGTAAAAAAAATAAATAAATAAAATTAAAGAAATTCCATTTTTAAGCCACCTGTCAAAGGAATGAAACAAAGTTTGTTGGTATTTATAGCAACAAAAGTTTTCGTTTTGGTCTAGGACTTCATCCGATGAAATTTGTATTTCTCTATGTATATTCATCAACGAAAGTCCATTCAAACGTTCCTCGCTTTTTGTATTTCTTAAATAATTTTTAAACGACGCAATGTGGAAAATGTTCGTTCATTTGAGGCCGTCGTTAAGGAATGCTAACATATATTTGAAGCAGGGCAGTAACGTTGGGAAAGTATGAGTTTCTTTCATTTTGAAACAGAAAAGTGAGGCAACTCAAAGCATCAAGTGGAGGTTGACGCCAAAGACTTACTTCTCCTTCTAAAATGTCCAAACTGTAAACCTCTAATAGGGTTTCATAAATGTTATATAGTTCATTAAGATCCTCTCTTGAATATTTTTGTTAGGTAACAGCACTTCAAATCCTCTAATCACGCTTTTGTGTTTCAACAATCGCTCCTTAATGTGAGTAACTCCTCCATCAATAAATGGTATGAAGTAAGCCTTTCGAAAATATTCCTCTGCAGTTTCAGCTGGAATATTGACTCTATGAGTTTGTCGTAAATTAACTCGTGGTATTTTTATCTCAATAACCATTTCCTTCGACACTTAAAAATAATGAATTAAATTCAACTTTATCCCTTATTGACATAAACTGGAAAACACATCATTCGCCATAAGCAATGCTTTGCCCAAATCTAAATTGGTAGCTTGCAACTGTTTTGAAAGCGGAAGAGTAATCGAAAATATTTTAGAGACAATTCTTAAGGAAAACTGAAATTCTGCATTTTGAATGGCTTTCAAAAGCAAAAATGCTTCGGAGGAAGAATCTTTATCTCTTCATTGGTGAACTTCAAAAGCGCTACCATAGTAACCTCTTGTAATTCTAAAAAAGTCATTACGGCATTGTGTCTCCCACCTAGTATTACACAATTTTTTAGCTTCTCTTTTCTCGTTATGGATGTGTCTTTATTAATGTTTGATTTAAAAACGCTGTTTGGTTAATTGTTCCTAAGCAATTTCTAATATGCGGTACAGCACATGCATCTGAAATTGCCTAGTTCAGGGAATGCGAAAAACAGTGGACATACAAAGCACAAGGATACTTGTCGCGAACGTAGGCTTGGACACCATGTGCATGGCCGCTCATTGCAGAGGCACCATCATCTCCTTGACCAACTACATATGAACAGTCAAGTCCAAATTTTTCCAATGATTGTAATAATGTATTTGGCCAGTTAAATCGACTACTGGAACAAACCCAAGAAATTGCTCTTCAATTCGCAATAATTCTTCATTAAAAAATCTGATACACAAAGAAAACTGTTCAGTTCCAGATATATCACTAGACTCATCTGCAAGTACAGAAAAAAATTTTGCTTTTTTTACTTTGGCAACTATTTTCTGTATAATTATTTTTCCACAAATTGAAATAATTTGATTTTAAACTGTCGGGCTAAGGTATGTAGCATTTTTCGACATATCTTGCAGATGCTGCTTTAAATTTTCATCTCCAGATTTTAATTTAGTCCTTAAAAGTTTCCTTTGTTTTTTGCTGGATGTTCAGCACTATCTATCTTTCCACTATCTCTATGTCCTCTTAAAGATATTCCCTGTCGACCGCACAGAATAATTGTATCAATTATCGGAATAATTTTTTACGGTTTGACGCCATTGTATTTTGTGATGCGATATCAATTTGAATATCAACAGAAAGTTGTTTTTTCTTCTTTTATTAATTCTTAGTTACTGGCCTTGGTAATACTAAATTTATGATATGCATTTCTTTGGTGTTTATCAAATATTTCAATAGCATCTTTCCAAGTGTAAAATGGTTTCTTTACCAGTTTGCCAAGATCCTGGTTTCCAATTCCACCTTTTTCTGCATAAAACACACAGAATTTGCAATAGGCTCCAGCTTCTATTTGTGAGTAGAACAACCAATTCCAACGATGAAACCAATGATGTTGAAATTTAAGATTTCTCTTACCTGAACATGGAAATTTAAAATTTACAAGTGGCTCCCAGACGCTTGAAATATTTTGAATGTTGTAAACTTTTTGTTTAGCAAGATGTGCAATATCATAAATACTATAAGAATCTTGATCTCTTAGCGATTGCGAACTACACTTTCCTTCTGAATCTATAATTCCAGTTGAAGTAGAAGGTTTGGATAAATTCTGACATGTTTACTTGGTTTCACGTCACTTTTTGATTCTTTTACAAATGAATCAAGTGTGTTAGATTGTTTTCTTTTTCAGACATTTTCCTAAAAATCATTTTTCTTATTTTGACATATAAAGTGACATTTTTTATAATCTAAGTAGTATCTAAAGGTCCATTTTTTGTAATTACCAAAAGTTGAAAGTTATAAAAAGTAAATCTTTTTTCACTTGTCAGATCGTTTTGATATCTGTGTTTTGAAAATACTAGAAACGAAGATAACACCAGTTACATTCGATAAACGTTTAAATTCGAAATACGTAACCAACCATATGATTTTTTGTAACTCAATTGAAATTGAGGGGCCTTGCTATGCTCATCACATCCGTTACAAAAAGCAAATATTTCGTCACTTGTTACATAAATGGCTATTAAAATTGCAATCTACGTATATCTATGTCCTGTACGCAGAAACTCTTTACCAACATGTCATATATAAGGTATAAATTTATAATCTGAGAATCAAAAAGTAATAATCACTCTTTTTTAACAAAAATTACCTTTCTATTTTTTTCCCTTTCTGCCTATTCCCTATAGATTATGCATTATGTTATAAAAAAAATTGGAACCATTACTTTCAAGTCTATAGCTCAATTGAATATACAATTTGGCATTATTATATAGATAGATGTCGCAGCATAACGTTCGTAAACATGAGTGCATATTTACGCACGTTATTAAGAAATGATTAACTTCAAGTAGATAAAACTTACTTACCTCTTTGATACAAAATATGCACGTGGAATAATATGCTAAATAAACAATTTTTCACTGAACTGTATCGAGTACCATTTGTCACTGTAGGGTACGAATACAACAAAGCTGTGATGAGTGATGATACCTGAGATGATAGAGTAGAGTAAAGGATATAAGCTGATTGTAGGTGTGTGCACAACGAAGCTGTATAGTTGTCCCGAAAATGTCAGACAGTGAAGACGAATACTTTGTTTCGGCTGAAACGAAGTGGTTTATTTTGATAACAACTCACATCTTACTGGCTTAACTGATCTTCTTTCGTGACTTAGCATTTGCAAATTCTGTTATTGTGTCGTCTAAGTTAATGTTTCTGGCTCTGCTGCGTTCTATTGAGATGGTTGCTAAGGAACTCAGACGCTCTTGAGACATGGTGCAGCGAAGATAGTTCTTTATCAGTTTAAGTTTTGAAAATGATCTTTTTGCGCTTGCGGTTGTAAGAGGTAATGTCAAAAAAATTAAACAAGCATTCACAACATCCGGAAAGCTGGGACCAACTTGAGCACGCACTATCAAAGTATCTGCAAGATCCCTTACACTTTTGAGTTTTTCTATGTGACTTGAAAAACAAGATTTTATCCTTACAAGCTGTGTACCTAGGTTAGGAGAGACATCATCTAGGTAGTTAAATACCAAAATTTTGCTTGATCTAAGATTTCTTCGTCACTTGATTCAACTAGATAAAAAGGCTTCAGACATTGGAAACTCGTAGTTATGTTAGTAACAGCCTCAAAACGCTCTGTCAGCTGTGTTGTGATTATGTCAAGGCTGCGGTTGAACACCTCAACCCGGAAACGTTTCTCCTTGTCTATAATGGGATCATCAACTTACACTTCGTCGAATATTCTTTTCTTCTTTCTTGTTCTTGAGTCAATGAAATATGGCACAACTTTCCATTTTAAGCAAAGCTTAGTTGCATCGTCTTTGACTGTTTGCCACTCAGTTCTAAGTTTGGTGATTTTTGTTTTGAGGTTCAAGAGCATTTTGTTGCGTGTTCAAAGTCTTCTTCGGTACTTTGAAGTTTTTGGATATTATGTCCATAATTTCAAGCAACACACTTTCAATAACAATCAAAATGACTGTAGGAAACTGCTCAAAATATTTTAAAAGTGATTTAGCTTGGTTTACTTCATCTTGGTTTTTACCTTCTAACGTTAGGAAAGAAAGTACTTTCATTATGTCAAATGAACAGCAACGAAGGGCGTCGACCGCTTGATTTCTTAAAGTCCACCTTGTTGGACATACTTTCTTCAAGGTTTTTTCCATCATAACTGATTTGATCAGCAATGCCCATCTAGATACGGCTTTAAAAATACATATAGACTTTAAACATTGTCAAAAAAAATTCCTGATTTCAGGAATGTTTGTTACTGAGTCGTTAATTACCAGGTTAAGTGCATGAGCAGTGAATATACTTAGCTGCCGGATTTTACTTTTTATTCTTGCTTGAAGACCTGAATAAATGCCACTCATATTATTGGCTGCATCGTAATCTTGCCCTCAAACTTTAGATATATCTGAGTATTCTTCTATAATATGTAATACAACATTTGCTAAGTACTCTGATTTCTGGCTTTCTACATCGACAAAGCCACCTAACGCTTCTTCTATAACTAGTTCTACTGGCCTCTCATCTTCGTCCGTTTTTATCTTTACATAACGAAACACTGTACTCAATTGATCGATTTTCCGTATATTTTGAGTTGCATCAAAGATAATAGACACATAAGGGCTTTTCTTCATTTCTTCCTTTATTTCATTTTTTATCTCATTGGAAATTAGGTTAATCAGCTCATTTTGAATTTGAGGACTAAGGTATTTAACACTACGTTTGAGTAGCTTAACTAAATCTGCTAGAACCTGGTCATATCTTGCTAGCATATGTACTATATCAAGGAAATTTCCTTTCGACTGAGTTGCATCATTATACAATCTATGCTCTCTCAGTGGTAAGTCATTTGTTGCTAACGTAATAATGACGTCCACAACTCGTCTTAAAACTTGTCTCCAGTAATCAGTGGCTTTTTTAATCTCTTGTAGATTCTCACTATCAACCGTTACGCCTAATTGCCAGCGGTAGTATATTTCACTTTGCGAATCTTCTTCATGATCTTTTATGTTTCGACCTAAATGTGCCCAATCCGACGTACCTTTCGTAAACCCCACAATATGACATATTGAAAAGCAAGCAAGGCTGACAATAGTAATCATTGAGGATGTTTGAATAGCGTAACCAATTACGTTTTATAGTCAACTGGTTTTCTTTTTTCTTTTGGAAATACCATTTCTCGTCAAACCCCTATTTTTATTTCTGCTATCTTTTTCTTTTGGAAACGGTCCTTTAGGCTGATGAGGGTTTAACTTAATTATTAACCTTTTTGCTCGGCTGTAAGACTATCTTTAAAATTACCCTTTATCAAAAGAACTTATAACAGCTTCATTAATCTGTTTTCCTGGACATTCACCTAACTCTTCTACTACGTTTTCAGGCTCAAGCTCAACAGTATCAAAATGGACCAAATATGGTGATAAGGACACCTGCTGTGTTAGCTTTTCTTTAAGGTGAAACTTGGTATCTTCAACTCCCTTAGAAGAAGGAATGCCTGATGGGCCTGCGTGTTTAGGTACAGATGTTTGCTCCAACTCCTCAAAGCTTGTAGGATCATGTGAGCTGCAACTGGGTCCTTGAAAAACTTCAACTGCTGAAGGCTCCCTCGAAAAGTAGGAAGATATCTTCTTCACTTTCTTATTCAGTTCGAAATTTTTTGCGTCCTCTTTCTCTTTTTTTCGTTTCCGATACTCTGCACCACTTAGTTTTTGGACATTATTTACCAAAGATAGTAACCGGCCGGTTGATCTGTAAGGGACTGTGCCAGTTTAGTCACTGACCAGACTGAAAGAAGAGTGACAATAAAGACACTGTGTGGTGCGCGTTGAGGGTGGTGGTGAGGGCTGCTTCCCGTGCGCCACTTTCCGCATGCCCTCGCCCGCCCGGCGCCGCCCCTTGTCCGCCGCACCGCCCTGGAGCGGTCGCTCCACTCGCACACCAGTATATGCCGAGGAACAGCTAGTCTGCTCGCAGAATAATGGTTACTTCGATTGTTTAAAAACTGTTTGCTTATACAAGCGCTTATTACAACAGTCATCGCAGCATCGTTATGAACGCTCGCATTTAAACGCATTGTTTCATTCTATAAGCGCTTATACAACTCCATGCTATCATCACCCATCACAGCTTCGTTGTGTTCGTACCCTAAGGCAATGTAATGTCTAAACTAAATATGCACTTCAACGTAAAGAAATATGTGCATATATAATCTTCACAATATAGTTTAACACAAAACAAAATCGTTTGCTTTATGAAATTCAAAACTTAAACTAATTGCAGTAACAGCAAAAATAACATGAACACAAACATATGCATTCTTTGGTTGGAGTTGATTATTTCCTAGAAAGACCTAAGTACTTTATCCGGATTTCAAATCCATTCACGTAAAAAATTATTGACATTATTTAAAAGCTTAAAACGTCCGGCAAAAATAAATTTCAACCTTCTTAGAATGTTCTGGTACTTTTGTTTGCTTTAGCGGAAGTAAATGTATAGGTACAACAAGAAGTACCAATGCCGAAATTTATGCACCAACTTTTAATCTTCGATTTTTGTTTTGGCAGATGAAATATACCATTGTCTTGAAACGTTTATATGCACGAAAGTGCAAATCTGTAAATATTAAGTGGCTTATTTGAATTTCAATAATTTGCTTGGATACGAGCAGATTCAAAAACTCAAAGATCATCAATATTAACACTTTATTTCATATGCACTTGGTGCGTAAGTAACGTGGTGAACGTTAGCTTAGTTGTATTGTTATGAATACTGGCGCTTTCTACGGTGTAAGTATAGTCAGTAAAGTATGATAACAGAATGGTAACTTATTTTACAGAAGACAATGCATTTTTAGTTAGTTTTATATTTAATTTAGCATAGAATCCTTCTTAAGGGGGTTCTAACCCCCAAACCACCCCTGATTAAAGGGGGCTTTAGGGCTATAGCCCCAGACCCCGGATTATATAGGGCGCGAATGTAAACTTTTTTTACAAGGACATCTTGAACACAGAAATTGGGTATACGTAATAAAGTTACTATACCGTGCATATATATAACAACATATTTTATTAGATAATAAAAACAGAAAAATTTTTATAATGAATTACGCGAATAAATCAGGGTACGATCCCGATTGTCGTAATTTTTTTTATTAATAGAATTATTATTAATGTCATTATTAATACAATTATTATAAAATGAGGATTAATTTATTTTCAAAATGTTAAATTCACTTTACAAAATTGTATTAGGATAATAAAGTTAACAAAAAATGCTGCAATCGGAATCGAACCCGCAAAGATTTAAAAATTACTAAGCAACAAATTAACTAATCCATTTGGTTAATAAATAAAATTTTACAAAATAACTTATTTTACTAATTTTTAGTAAAATACGCTTTGAATATTCACTCTTATCTCATCAATTTCTTTTTATTTTATTTATCCAACACAGTATGTTGTTATATTGTGTTCGAATTGTGCCAGAAAAAAGATACACGTTAATTTTAAATTTAACATAGTAAATGGTTATGTCAAATTTTCCGTCGGTATAATAGTTGCTATTGCTGTTTTATTTAGTTGTTGTAATTTAATCTATTTTGATTAATGATTCCAAAAGTCAAACAAAAAGAGATGCAAATGCATTTTCGGACGTGTTACGTTAACACGAAACGATTCTAGATGTCGCAACGCTTATTAAAAAAGAGAGAAACACATTTGTGAAACATAGAAATTTTCCTATTCTAGAATTACAAAGTGTCGAAATCAATGAGAGAATCTAGGTTGTCGGCACTTTCTTTGTTGTCGATTGAAAGCGACCTAATGAGATTTTGCGTATTTTCCGACATTATTCCTAAATTTTCAGTATCAAAAACACGAAAACTTTTTTGTAATTCCAAATAGATGATTACGTAGATTATATACTTAGTTTTGTATCGGTAAACCTTATTATAGGAGCGGGGGCCCACATTTTGATGTAGCCCCAGGCCCCAAAAACCGTAAGTCCGGCGGTGCCCCAAACCCCCTGTGCCACTGATGTTTATTATTTTCAAGAAATTAGTTTTTTGTCTTAGTCACATTGGATTATCTCAATTAAGTTCTAATTTAATTAATTTGTTTATTACCAACACTATAGTTGATTTGTTTGCCGGGTTTGAATTTTGCTTTCAAAGACTCATTTTGGTTACATTGCATTGATTATATTGCTTTCTTTCAAACTCGGTATGAAGTCAAAATTTGTATCCAAAAATAACATTTACACTATCCTTATTAAGGCAACTTTGCCGACAGATGTGTAAGAAGTTAAATAAGTCGATCCTTCAATTATTATAGCCTACTATGTATAGTAACATTCTCGAATTGATTGCTGTAAGTTTGCAAGAGGCTGTACAATCAATGCAAATACAATCTCTCGACAAAGTTGCCTTATTGCAAATGCATTTTCAAACGTGTTCCGTTAACACGAGTCGACACATATTAGTTTGCTATCTTTATTTTTAGATAATGAGCTTTCAGCTATTTGACGCGTTCAATTTCCTACAAAATCGAAAAACTAAATAGAAAACATGATACGTAAAAAGCAATAAAACAAAGATATTAACCGAAAGTTATGTTATGCTCAGTTTTTTTCTTCAATTACCAGAATAAACGAATCAATAAACATAAATGATCCAATGTCAAATTAATAAGTGATTAAGTTGTGTAATATAATAAACAAAAATAAGCACAATCACCCATGAAAACAATTATTAGTTTCTGGGAAGTTTGTTGTACTAATACTCATACATGTAGTATTGTTAATGTATTTCAAATGAGTGCATAAATACGACTTGTTTCATTATAGTATAATAACTAACAATATATTTCATAACTGATACTGTCCATGTTTAAATTAAATCATTACTATTCATTACATGTTTTTTTTAAATTATTTGTATTAATATTTTCGTAACATGCAAAAAAATGTTTACTGCTCATTAAAATCGTTTTTATTGTGTACGTCCAATTAACTGGTATCGCATTGTATAAGCCCGTCTAGATTGATCTTTTAACTAACATTTCTATATACTGTCAAGGTTACACTAACTACTCTATCGTTAACTTTACCTCAATTATTAATCATCAACTGCAATTATCTAAATTTTCAAATTCATGTGTCACTATATAATGAGCAGTAATCAATCTAATGCTAGTGTTGGTGACTTTTTTTTATTTTCTGTAATTGTAAGTGCGCTACAACTGTTTCAATTTCAATAATATAATCTAAAAATACATAATTTTATCTGCATTTACAATGGAAGTTTTTGTGGTTGCGATGAAAACATTGTATTGTTTTTTATGTAAAATAAAGTAATCAATGTCAGTGGTTGTTAGCACTAAACATGACCACATCAATAAATTCAATTCATTATTGTTGTCTTAAGATTTTTTATGGGTACATTGATATTTTCGAGTCAAAAATATTATATTGACTTCATACTTATAACAAATTATCGTATTTGAGGTTGTCTGTGCACGATTGTCAGTTCTTTTCTAAATCGAAATCTCACGCAAGATTTTTAGTTGTAGCAATTTTTCCGAATATAATGTAATAAATTGTTTTTTGCCGAAATTTCGCCCCAAACATATGGGGACTTTACCAAGGTTAAAAGCTATTGTTAATTGGGGAAATTCAATACAACTCTAATAAACTTTGTTTTTCAAACCTTTAATTAAATTGAGAAATTTATTTGCTGAAACTAATTCAAAAATGTTCGGGAATGTACATAGGATGCTCTCAATGCCATAACAGGGCAGATCTCAGTTTGAAATTTGACTGATAGTGAGGAACGTAAAGACCTCCCATTTGAGGTAAGTTCAAGACTATTGGTTTTAGAAAATACATAATTTTATCCCTCATGATTGTTTTCAGTTTCATTTTATGATTATTACATTTGTCAACAAAAAATAATGCTTGGAAAAAAATTAGGTACTGCTTTGAGTTCATTCGTTAGAAAAACTGAAGTCGACAATTGATATTTCGGCGAGGTAATTGTTACGGTTTATTTGTAAACAATCTAAAAGAAAAATAATAATCAGTGTTGAAAGCCTGGCCGGCAGCTCTGTTAATCGCAGAGGGATCGTGGATGTACTTTGTAATTATCAGGTCGAAGACTTTCATACAGCAAAAGGAGAGAAATCAGAGGGCGCCACCAGATGGTGCAGGAAATAATCTGGAGTAACCAGGAGCTCCAAACACAGAAACAACCGTAGACTAGCATAGATATAATTTTTGTTAAACGACTAGACCAAAAGAACACATAAAGATACAATAAATATAGGTAAATATAAACATAAAAAAAAATATTTTATTAAAAAAAAAAATATTTATTTTTTTAAAAAAAAAATTTTAAAGATCTTCCAAAATTACATCGATCAAGTAACAAAGGGCATATATTTAGGTAGTTAAATTTACGTCGAATTACAGGTACAAACGCGGATGCATATAAATTATTAAAGATAAAACATGCAATTTTTTTCCCACTTATCTGATTTGTTGATACGTCATCCAACAATAACCAGATGATCGAATTCCAAATGGATACGCAGAAGGTCGGCTTGGTTATCATTCAAAGATACGCAGAACGCGGGTATCTCGGGCCTCTTTTTCGACCGAGATAACAGTCAATGCATGGATTGTTTTCAGTGGTTTCCAGAGAATGGGTAGGTCTATTGATAAACAACCATATTCCATGCGCTCATAGACTAGATAGTAATTTATTAGCCATAAAGCAGCATGTCCGTCGGAGGTCTACACTTGGTGAACAAAATGGTGGTCAAAGAAAGAATTCATACAAATAGAAATATAAGAAAAATAATAGTACTCATGACGTATGAAGAGTGCGGCTAGCTAATCTCCTCGTGATTAACGGGAGCTTTTTATTGGGTTAATCCACTACCAATTAGCTTATTATTCTAATCTGGATTCCCAAATTGGATCCAAAAGGAAATTTTTCGCAACATTAGTGAAGACACGAATCTCAAAATGAAAACAGTGATGCCATGGCAAATTTAAAAATTCGAAATAGGTATTCGAACAGCATTTCTATTGATATGTATGCATGTAATTTTAGTTGCATACCCACAAAGGAATTTTCTACTAGCAAAATTATTTTTATAATACTAACAGAGTATTGGTTTGAATAAATAAAAAACCGTCACATAATGTTACGTTAGTAATATTATATTGTTTCAAATTCTTATGTCCTCGTTCACAAGTTTAAAGAAATTTCTTGTCGGCGTCAAAAACAGCAGCTATTTGTCTTATACCCACAAAGTTACTGACCAAGTAAGTAAACTCCTATGGAGAAATGGCATCAAACGTATTGCGGTGGTTTGAAAAGTTCCGCATATAAAAAAATATACTTAAGTATTTATACATGAACAAATTAAACTCTAAATCTAGAAATGCGTTTTTAATTTAACATTATTTCTCTTTATGCGAATATAATTCGTAACACATTTTGTAAAATAACCTTATTGTAATACTGTTGAAGTTCGTTGACCTGGATTGTTGAAAAATTGTGATGATTGATGAAATTCTTCGGTGGTAACACGTAGTTAATTTATTTATTAAACGATTTACTTTTATTAATGTTCGTAATAATTTGTCATTTCTAAATAATTATCACTCACTTTGAAATTCTCTTTTTGAACACATACGTTTACGATTTCGGTTGTATTTGTAACTTAATAATTGATTTATTGACTACATTTTTCTTATTTTAAATTTAACCAACGACTCTTTCGCTACCTTCAAATTCAATCAACGACTGTCATTTAAGCTCCCCACTTTTTATCTCACTGGTGCATTTGTACTTGAATAAAATTGAAAGCAGTTTACAAAGTTCATTTTCACACATCTTTTTACTTATCACAACACACGCCTTGAAAATCTTTATTGTTTTACCGCGCCTCTAAGTATCCAAACTACATTTGCAGATTTTATCACGTATCAGACTGTGTGTCTTTAATTTAGTTTATCCAAGCGCAAATGAATTTATAAACAATACTCCTATTCTACCTTAACCCTACAAGCACAACTAACTAAACATAGATTTCATGAACTGTTAGTGTCATCTCTAAAAACCTTGTAGTATATAATAAACAACATTTCTTGTAAATGTTCTTATAAAAATGATTTTGATACGCCAATGACTTTAGCCACAAATACCTACCTACCGCTACTCTACCCGCGCATATTGTAACAATATCCTCTTGGTTTTTCTTCGCTTTGTTTTTTGTACGCATTCAAGTTAGTGAAGCTTTTTGGAAATATATTCTGTATTTTGCCAACGATTACTAATTTTGTAAGATATTCCTTTATTTTCTTCTTCCATTTTATAAACATAATTTTGTTTGTATTTGTTTAAATTTATCTTATTACTTTTTTTCTTCACTTATATGAGACCTTTTATTCAGAGAAAAGGGCGGAAGGAGAAGAGCTACCGAAACTCCATGTAGTTTATTAGCCTACGCTTTGACCGTTTTTCAGTACGGTCTTCTTCAAAGACTCGCAGTAAATTGATTCTCCAAGGAGCTGTTGTTATGATTTTGCCCAAGTTGTGTCGAAGGTGACAGTTGAGTTGTAAATGTTGAAATTTTCTCTACTTGCTGTCTAACTATCACTTTTTTTCCCACTTATGTGAGACCTTCTTTTCGGAGAAAAGGACGGAAAGGAGGTGAGATACCACAAAATAAAATTAGCCAGACTTTTAACAAAACTAATAAAATAGCGAGAGCAGACTGTATGAACGGTTTTTTTAATACATAACCTATAGAAAGTCAGAAGCAACGTCAACGGCTAGGGCCATGAGGTTTAGTTGCAGTAGATAATTTACACAGCACACTTACAACGTTGACGAAACCTGTGTGTCAACAGTTCCCAAATGTCATTAAAAGTTGTTAGCTCTTAACTGGTAAACGCCAGATCGGAACTGTAACAACTGAGGAAAGAGACAAATTAACGACGACGATTGCCTGCTTCAGTGCTGTCGGAAATTATATAGTCTTCTGTTTATATGTATTCCACGAAAGCGGGTGAGGTCTGAATTACTAGTTGGAGCACCAGTGGATATTTGGGGAGAATGTCATTAATATGGATGGATACCAGGTCATTTGGTCGTATTGTAGTTACAAAGATTTATAGAATGGTCGCACGTAATGAAACAAGACCCGATGCGCATGCTACGCATGTTATTGATTTATCCCGCGAATATGGTGCTATACTATTGTGTTTCCTGCCACACTGCACATATCGCCTTCAGCCCCTGGATGGCTGGATGTTCGTTTTATAAATTCCTTAAACACCAACTAGAGCAATAAAGTCAATAAATGGTTGCAAAAACGTCCAAGTTGAGTGATCATCCCGTCAGACTGCTATATTATTTGTAAAGGTGTTTATTGCCGCCTACAGAAATTTGACCTCTCGAACCAAACATCTTTACGGATACAGATTTCGCACCTGTTGAAATAACAAATAATCCAAAAAATCCAGTAGCAACTATTCAGTCAAAGCAAAAGAGTCCTGAAGTGGTTGGATGTTTAGAGGTAAATAACAGTAAACTACGAGATAAGCAGAGAACTCTTGAACTGGCTCTTCGACCAAGCTTTCGGCCACCTAGATTTTCAGAAATTTACAATGTTCCAAAGAGATCTGCCTTTGCAGTGTCAAATTGCCTAAACGCAGAGGAAAAACAGCAATAATAACAGAATCAACTTACAAAAATGAATTACTTGAGTAACAAAAAAACAAATAAAAGAAAAAATGCTGGTGAAGACGATGAGCTCCGCATCTTTGTGTTACGTGCACTTAAGTTTATATAAAGAACATAAACAAATATTAGAATGTTTTTGCATTTTAAATTGTCATAACTCAGTAATTACTTATCGGATCAAATAATAGTTTAAACAAAAGTTGTGTATAATTAAATCATAAAATATATAATTTTTTTGCTTTCGTTTTTGGAAACCATCCCATAACAATTATGGTAGAAAACTTGTTGGAAATTTTATTATCCATAACTTTGATTTGAGCTATTTTTTTAACACTCAATTTTCTTTTTCTTCTTTTCGACCAAAATTTTGTTTGAAAACCACTCTTAAAACTTTAAAGAGACGCGCGTGCAATAAGCAGGTACCTGGATCGGTCTTAACGGTTGTCCTTTGTTAAAACAGTAAGGTATATTTATTGTGTCTTTTTCACTTATCTATCTATTTGCAATTTTTATAACCTGATTTTTGTGTACTGGCTATTCGCCAACTGAAACAATAGTTTAAAATGGAGAACTGTTATTCATTACCTTATCGTTGTGATAAGTGTTCAGGTGTATTAACTTAAATAAATAATGAGATTTGAGACTTTTGTTTCTTGAGATTTTACGATTTTACTATTTAGTTAAGAATACAGTTAAAGATGAGGTCACCAGCTGAATGTGGTTTTAAACGAAACCGAAAGCAAGAATCGGTTTTGTTTATAACTGTACGAATTCTAAAACCAAATTTAGGTTCTCGAAAAGATCGTTCGCTTTCGCCACAATTTGTACAATGTACTTTTTTTTTAAATATAAAAGATGTAAAACTTTCGTTTTGTGTACGGTATTTGTTCAACAAAATTGCACTAAAAATGGTTTTTGGTCACGGTTTGCAGTTGAAAATTGCCAACCTAATTCTATAATAACAGACATTTTCATTGACCTTACGAAGGGTAACTTTTTTTATTTAACCTTCTTTGTTGTATTTGTACATATGTAACACAATGTGTGCGTGCTGTACTTTATTTTATTTAAAAAACGAAGTTTGTTTTTGGTCACATTTTATATTTACACAGTAAGTGCACAAGAAAATTGTATTTCCAGCAGTTTATTTGACAATTTAAAATAGTCACGTAGACAAATAATAGAAGGTTTTAGCATTTATAGTAAACATGGTAATTAGGGAAGTAGGAGCATACCTGACTATCAGCTGAGGTGAGTAGGCATATTTGTAATTGGCCATGACCAGATGAGAATAAAGAGTGTTGTAGTAGTAAAATTGAGCAGGTTAGAAATAGAACTATAATTTAGGTTTATATGACGTATATTATCTTTAGATAATAAACAGCCTCCGAATTTATAAAATTCTACGTCAGCATTCTAATTTTAAAGCTACCGATGATAACTAAATCAGTTTTCGTTTTTTTACACATAATTTTGCAAATGTTCCCACAGGTAGATATATACGCTACCCGTATCATTGTACTGGTTTGTTTAGGGTGTGATAAGCTCTTCGATAAAATGCAGAGGGAGAACTCCATTAATTTTATAACCGCATCTAAACATATGTCATGTCGAGTAGCCTATTAGTTGTTAGTCATTCTATTCATAACCACTTGAGAAAATCGTTAGATTTAAATCTAAAATAAGTAGGGAGTTAAAAATCCCCTAATATTTATTTTCCGGCTCGAAGGCAAAACTCGTTAATTTTTTTAGCGAATTAAATATTAAAAAATAATCGGAAAATTATTACATTACTTTCTCTCACTTTATTTCTTAATCGATCAACAACCACTCCTTAATACAGAAATATATTCTTTGAATTTGCATTCATTCTTTGTTTAGAATTGTATTAATTTATTTACACGTTGATATTCATGAGTGACTGTACGATTATTTATGAAATCATAATAATAACATATATTTGAATACTACCCATTACTTCTTATTTAGTTCCTTATTAACATTGACCTTCGTAATGTCTGCACATATTTGTTGTTAAACAATAGAAGTCTTTTTTTTTTGTATTCAAACGATTTCTTTTATTACTATACATACACCAAAATTAATCTAAATATATTAATTTGCTGGCTTAATTGCGTGCACTCAGAGCAATTACCCATATACATTATTACACAACATTCAAGGATTTTAATATTTTAACCATTAAAAGGAACAAGCAACGTTACTTATATCTGGAATGTACCTACAATAAACTTGTTTTTCCAACACATAATATGAATTAAACAATTCAAAAGGTAATTATTTCGAAAAAAATTACCATTTCCTTCGGTGCCAACGCTTTAGAACGACCTTTGCTGAAAATTCACACGTTTAAATTATAGTTTTATGGACAATTTATTTAATATAATAAGGAAGGCCCCTTAAAAATATTTACGGGCGCGTGCTTTAGAAAAAACGAGTAACGTCATTCGCCATGTGTAGTCATACGGGTCACGCGTACGAACAACCCCAAATATCATCCTTAAATACCCTTATGGGGGTTAATACACATTTGAAAGGCATAAAATCAGTACCCTAAAAATTCAACCCCTTTAGATAAGTAAACATATAATATTGTCGTTTCCGGAGCTATTACAATGCATCTGTGTTTTTAAGAATGTAATTGGTAGCACGCACTTCTATTTACGAAACAAATAATCATTTAAAGAAGAAATTCGTCATTAAAATTTTAAACATCGAAAACGGCGTCCTAATAATAATAAATAAAATAACTATTAAGACCAATTGATCGAGACGCTATCGTAAATTACGTAACTTGTCAGATGATATTATTAAATCAATTTAAAATGGTTGTTAAAATACATGTCAATTTTCTAGAAGTTTATTTTAAGTTGACGAACGTGATGCATTTCAAAATTTAAAAAGACAGAAAATTTCTAAACTGCTACAAAGTTATGCAGTAGCAATTAAATACGATAATTGGATACAAAGTATTCAAATTTTATTTCAGCAAATTTTAAATAAATGAAAATACGAACTGTCCTGACATCTGAGAGGAAAGGGTAAAGTAATTATTTAAGCAGTGCAGGATTCAGATGTACTGTTGGACAAGTCATCGCTAGATGGAACAACAGTAGTTTAAACATTTAGTTTTGGAATTTAGGCAACACAACCGACATTTTAGTGTAATTTTTGATCATTTCTTGTACATTGGAATATTTATATTAATATAATTCTGTATCAAGCTTTTTTAATAATGACGACAGATTTCTCTAAAAAGGAATATAATTTTATTAGTTAATTAATACAACAATAATAATAATATTTACCTATAGGAAACCGGTTTTAAACAATAACTTGTCAAAATTGAAATAATACTAACTTAATCAAACTTGAATAAAAATACAATTAAGAACAATTAAATAATAAACTAAAACTAAAAAATGGTATTATATTTTACATCTCCCCCTTGAGAGAGCGATCCGCTATTCGGATTGTTTCTAACTAACAATATCTATTGACTCTCCATAATATGGCAACAATTTACTAGAATGATAATAATTGGCTTCTGACCTACGTCTTCCGTTCTTTACGTCATAAATTGAATTCGATATTCGTTGTACAATGCGATAAGGACCTGAACGAATAGGTTGTAACTTTTTGCGGTTCAATTTATTTTCATTTTCTACATAAACTAAATCATTTACTGCAAATTCCATATCCCTTCTTTTCCTATCTATCCTTACTTTATTTCGTTCATGTTGCTTATTAGAATTGTTCAATGCTTGGACACGATCCATTTCTAAATCATGTGAATAACTTATTTCTTTAGGAACAATTAAACTTTTCTTGCCATACATTAAATACTATGGTGCAAATTTGTTTTGTTGTATTCAGCTGTACATTCATTAGCAATTATAGACCAAGGTTTTTTCGGTTGCTCATATATTTTACAACGAATGCGATTCACTAATGTTTGATTCAATCTTTCATTTAACCCATTAGATGTAGAACAATCCACCGAGGTAAAAAGCAATGTAACATCATTTTTACGAAGAAATTTTTTAAATTCATAAGAATTAATTCCAGAATATTGATCGACGAGAAGCACCTTGATCTTATGATTTGCTACAATTGGTTGGAGTAGCATAACGGGAAAAATTTTCCGCTAGCAAGTGTAAATATTTCTTTCTAGACTTATTCCCAGCAAATCCACCAATCGTGTCCAATGACATAATTTCAAAACATTCTTTTGGCGGTCCTAGTTGAGATAATACTCCAATCTCTCTACTTCTTCTAGATTTATTCAGTCTGCATACTTCAAATTTCAAACAATAATCTTTAATCATTGTATCCATGTTACTGAAGTAGTAAAACAGACGAATACGTGCAGCTAAATGAGAAACTCCAATATGACCATAGAAGTGATGAATTTTATGAATCAAGGAACGTCCAAATTCTGAAGATACCATGATTCTTTCACGATTTCAAATTTTTTTGTATATTATATCGTTTTTTGAAAACGTGTTTTTAGAGTTGGTAAATTACCAATATTATTTTTCTGATCTAGTTTAATTTCCTCAATTGTAGTTAAATTTACTACTTGCAAAACGTTATCAGAAATATCAAAACTTTTCAGCACCGGATTTCGAGATAGAGCATCCGCTTCATTATTTGTTTTTTCCTGGAGCATAACGCATGGTGAAATTGTATTGTGAAGAATAAAACACTAAATCTCCAAGTTCTTCATCTGTTCGTGCTTTGATTCTTAAATTTTCCAGTGGCTTATGATCTGAAATGACATGAAATTGCAATCCTAACAACCAATGTTTCCAGAATATTGATGCCTCTTTCACTGCTAAACATTCCAGGTACGTCGCTTTTTTTTTGCTTGTGCCGTAGTTACCTTCTTTGAGAAATAAGCAACTGGTAATAGTTCTTCACTATCCTGAGTTTGTTTTAGAACAGCACCAACACCCATCTTACTTGCATCTGTAAATACAAATGTTGTACGCTGCGGATTAAAAATAGCAAGAATTGGACTTGGACATAAGTATTCCTTTATCTCCTTGAATGATGTTTCACACTCTTCTGTCCACACAAAATTTTTTTTTGTTGCTAGTTAACATATGTAAAGGAGCCAACAATCTAGCACTATTTGGAATATATTTATAATAAAAATTAATGTTACCCAAAAATTGACAAACATTCTTCTTATTCTTTGGACGTGGATAATTCTTAATTGATATTAAGTTATCATTATGTGGCTGCACTGTGTTGTATCTTGTCCTGTGACTTAGATATTTTACATTGTCCATAGCAAAATTACATTTTGAAAGTTTAATTTTGAATCCTTCCTGTAATATTACTTGCAGCAAAAGTTCTAAATGTTCAATATGTTTCTCAAATGATTGCGAAAAAATTAAAATATCATCAATATAATTCACGCAAAAAGCATCAAGACCATTTTGTCTTATAATACTTGCAAGTATTCGTTGGAAAATAGCTGGCGAAATTTTTAACCCAAAACGTAATCTTTTCCATTGGAAGTGTCCTGATTGAGTTACAAATGATGTTATGTAACGATCTTTTTTACGAATTGGGACTGACCAAAACGTCGAGTTAATGTCCAGCACTGAATACCATGAACAATTCCGGGTCTTTACAATTATATCCTCAATGCGAGGAAAAGGTTGTGATTCTGGCATGACAATCTTGTTCAATTCTCTAAACTCAGTACACAGTCTTGAACGTCTTCCATCTTCCTTTTTAAACGCTAAAGTAACTGGAGCAGCAAAAGGCGACGTAGATTCTTCAATTAAATCCATCTTCAAAAGATTGTTCATTTGGGAATCAATCTCATCTTGGTCTTGAATAGTACAGCGATATGGTTTCTTAGAAACATACCTGTTTTCTATAAGTTTGATTTGACCTTCATGATTCTTAACTTGTCCAACACCATACTTATCTACGGCAAAAATATTAAATTTTTCAACTATCTTAAGAATAGATTTTTGTTTATCTAAAGTTAAATGTTTCACTTTTTCTTGCATTTCCGAAAACTTTTCTTTGTATACATTCTTTTTCTTCCATTTTTTTTTTGATAAATTTGAAGATTTTCATCCTGTATAAGACGAAACTTTTTAATGACATCCAATCCTAAAAGAAGATCGTACGAAAATCGTTCATTTCTAATAAGCATTGAATTCAACTTCATTTTCAATATTGTAAATTCGTAAAGGTAATGTAATTTTACCGATACTACTTTGCACACCACTAACTGTTTTGAAGAAATTTTTACTGGATAGTATTTTTTCTTTAATTGCATTCACAATTTTAGAGTTAAATAATGATACATTGGAACCACAGTCATATATTGCTGTAATTTTCTTTTTGTTCAATGTAACATTCAATCTAATTAGTGGTGTGACATTTAGTTTTTTTTTATCTTGATCTTGATCATCTTCAACCTCATCACAAGTAGAGTTTATCAAGTTTACACTTTTCTCATTTAATATGTTCCATCTACATAATTCAATTGGATGAAAACGATTAGGTTTTCCTCTATTAGCACAATAGTAACACTGTTTCTCATCCTCCTGTTTTATAATTTTGTTTGATACACCAGGCTTTGAAGTAATGGCTAATGTATAATCCCTTTGCTCATTTTTTTAAATATTTTACTTTATTGAAATTGTATCTTCTTAACTGATTCATCAACATTTCTGTACTAACTATTTCTTCCTTGTCTAACTTATCTTGAATTTAATACGTAAACGAATTGTCATATCTGATTCAGTCTCAAGCAACAATCTCTCTTTCTTAAGAGCATAATCTAAAATTGAACCACGGATAAATCTGAACGAAAACGCAAAATTTACGGAACGCCAACTTTTATCACTAAAAGTAGAAATAAACGATTTTTTCCACTTATCCCACTCTCCATTGATTTTTAACTTAGATAATGTAGATGGTTATACCACTCTTGTCCACTATTTTCCACAAATAATCTAAATATTTCTTCTTCTTCTTTCTTCTTCTTCTTTTTCGTCAGAATTTACTTGATTACGCTTACATTCTGCTTCAAATAACTCTATCCATTACATAGCATTATTATTTCCTTGAAACTTATCTAAAACAAAAAGTTTCGGTATCTGTGATAAATTTAATTCCTTATTCTTTAAACGTATGTTTAATTTCTCAATCAATTCAAGTAATTGCTTTTAATATGAGTTAGCATTATTTGTAACATTGTCATTATTAATTAACAATGATGAACACTTTTTGTCGTTCATCCAAATAACATTCTTTGAAGACAGGATTTAACTATTCATCAAAATACATATCAACTATTTCTGATGGCAAATTAACAATTAAATTACGATACTGCCCTTTTTTAGTAAATTTTTACATGCATTTCTTACGATAGGAATATTAAATAGGTCAATGTGAAATTTTTTGTCTTGCATCTGTATTAGAAATACTGTTTCTTCTGAACATTTACGTATTGTTTTAACATTAGTTACCAGGCTTGTCTTCTTAATTTCTTCTACAATAATGTAGAAATGGACTTTCATTTCTGAATTAACTTTTATTATGACTAAAAAAACCGATTTATAATTCTGTATCAAGCTTTTTAATAATGACGACAGATTTCTCTCTAAAGGAATATAATTTTATTAGTTAATTAATACAACAATAATAATATTTACCTAAAGAAATTCGGTTTTAAATGTCATTACTTAGTTTAGATAAAATAAATTAAAAAAACAATAACTTGTCAAAATTGAAATTATACTAACTTAATCAAACTTGAATAAAAATAAAGTTAAGAAAAATTAAATAATAATCTAAAACTAAAAAAATTGTATATATTTTTACATATATTATATTATTATGTTAATATGTACACTATACAGGTTTATACTGATCTTCTGGGGCTCCGTACAAATAAAACTTACCTGACAATACAATATTGAAAAATAATGTACCATACGAATAAATAATTATAAAAGCAGAATATCTACAGTATTTTAATTTAATTTTCAATTACAAAAAGAACAAAAATCTTCCAAATGTGTCATCAAATTTTACGTATTAATTTACGTGTTAATTAATTTTCAAATCTTAATGCGTTCATTTAAAAATCCCGCATGATTAGGAACTAATTACCTTTTATCTTTTGTAGGAATGTGGAAAGTAATTTTTGTTTTGGAAAAGCGGTGATAGGGTTAAATATTATTAAAAGTGGGGATGAATTACTCTTTTTACTCATAATAATTATTATTGCGATGGTGAAGTACGTTAATCAAGTGGTTGAATCGAATTTTATGTTTGGATTAATTGTGCAAAGGTGAATTGGAACGTCGAATCTTTAGCAACATATCGGTAAAAGTTTATATATTTATTTATCAAGAGAACTGTAATGGATATTATAAGAATTTACATTCAGGGTGGGTGTGTAGTGCGTGGACGGAGGATTGCTCCTGAACTATTAGATATATCAAAACTAACTTTGGCAAGGTAATGCCTAGTTATTAGACCTACATTTTAAAAATATTTAGGTAATACAGGGTAATTCTCAAAAAAATTCTGACCCAAAGTTGTCTTGTTAAAATGGAACACCCCAAATATTTTGTTAAAAATTGATTACATTTATAAACAAAATGTTATAAGATTTTAAGAACTTAAATGCAACCGTTCTGGAACCGCGGTGCTATCGCTCTAATTCAAATTTTTGAAATCTAGTTGCGCCATCGACTTTTGATAATATTCGACTTGCAAAATACGTGTACCAAACTTTCTAAAAAGCGTAATGCTATACAGGGTGATTGTTTTACGCGAACTGTAATTATTCTCGATTTCTTCAGATTGAACACTCTGTATATTTTTTCAAAAATTGATTTCTCGTGAAAAGCAGATAACTAATGATATTAAGTTTTATAGTCATAAATCCAACTGTTCTTGAGATATGAATACAAATAAAGTGAAATAGTGAAATACGTGATAAGAGAACTAACACAAAATTTATAACGAAACAACAATTATGAACAAAACCAATCATCAAATATATAGTAAATGTTCAAAATGCTGCCCATATCAAGTCAAACATTTTTGAATACTGTCAGAAAAATAAAGTTCCTCTTCCCAAAATGATTGCTGATACCCGTAGAGTCTTATTAGAATGTAAAAATATTATACCAAAACAACTTAGGTTTAGACTAACGGTATCTAACCCGGTTCTTCCTAGAATGTATTGTTTACCTAAGATACATAAACCCGGAAAAGCAATGCGTCCCATTGTTTCAGGTATTAATGCTCCTACTTATCTGATATCTAAATGGTTGTCAAATAAATTCAACAGTTTTGAATATCAACAATCAAATTTCAGTGTTCAAAATTCATACGATTTTATTGAAAAATTAAAAACATTGAGCTGACTGAGAACGAAGTTTTAGTTTCATTCGATGTCTGTTCATTGTTTCCAAGCGTTCCGATAGATACCACTTTAGATTATTTGAAAGAAATGTTACACCAAAACCATTTAGACAATTCAGAAGTAGATAATTTTATTAAATTAGCAAGATTATGTATGAGTCAAACCTACTTTCTAATTAACAATAATATTTATCAACAAAATTATGGTACAACAATGGGTAACAGCTTATCTCCGTTTATGGCTAACCTGTTCATGGGTAAATTTGAAACTGATATAAAAAATAAATTAGATTATTTTCCTAGAATTTGGTGTAGATATGTAGATGACGTTTTTGCAGTCATCGACACTAAAGTTTACAGCCCTCAGCAATTTGTAGAAATTTTAAATTCAAAATTTAAGACGATCAAGTTTACCTATGAAACAGAAACAAACCTTAAGTTACCTTTCTTAGACACTTTAGTGACAAGAAATGGCAACAAACTAGATATAGATATTTATCGTAAAGACACTAACACTATGAGGTTTATAACAAATGATTCCAACCATAGTATGCAACATAAACTTGCATCTTTCAACTTTTTGATTCACCGATTATTACATTTCCCATTGTCAAAACAAAACTTTGATAAAGAACTGCGAAATATTAAGCAGATTGCATCATACAATGGTTTTCAAGAATCAATTGTCACAAACATAATTAGAAAACATAAACATAAGTTAAACATTAGAAACATTCACTACAACGTTAGGAACTAGTAATAGCAAAATAGATAAGAAATATGTCAAATTACCAAATTATCCCACATACACAAAGGTCTTCAAAAATATTTTCAAAATTTGATTATAAAACAGTAACTTCTAGTAGTAACAACTTGCAAAATCTTTTAGGCAATCCGAAAGACCCAATAGAAATGTGTGATAAATCGGGAATATATAAAATTAATTGTAAAGACTGTAACCAAGTATATATAGGGCAAACCAAGAGACCTATTAAAACTCGTTTTAAAGAGCACGTAGCTCATGTCAAATATCATCGCACAGATAGGTCCAGTGTTGCCATGCATATGCTTGAAAATGGCCATAGAGTAGGCGACATTGAATTAATTAAGAGGGTAGATAATAAAAACGAACTTGATTCTTATGAAAGTTTAGAAATTTTAAAAACAGAAATTTGCTTATGAATTATGATGATAACGGTCCATTAGGATTTTCGGAATTATTTAAGCTTATCTAAGAATCAATTAAGTTTAACGATGCGTGATAAGCAGATAGTATATATAAGCTTCCCGTTGTTTTTATTTTTAGTACCGGTATCGCTGATGATAACAGCTTAGCTGTTGAAACACGTGTCCGAGTCAAGTTTTTGGTGCAGTTTTTGGTGTTTTTCTGTTGGTTAATATTGATGCAATTGTTTCTAGTAAATTGTAATATAGGCCTACGTGATTATTTTTTTTTATTTTTTAACTAGAAGTTTTTAAAACGTTATCACAAAAGTATTAATATCTCAATAACAGTTGGTTTTGTGACTATAAAACTTTATATTATTTGTTATCTGCTTTTCACGGCAAATCAATTTTTGAAAAAGTATACCGAGTGTTCCAGTTGAAAAAATTGAGAATAATTACATTTCGCGTAAAACAATCACCCTGTATAGCATTACGCTTTTTGGAAACGTTTGGTACGTATTTTGTAACTCGAATATTATTAAAAGTCAATGGTGCAACTAGATTTTAAAAATGTTAATTAGAGCCATAACACCCCGGTTCCAAAGTTGACTCGATTTCGACATTAAAAGGATGATATATCCAGAACAGTTGTATTTAAGTACCTAAAACCTAATAACATTTTGCTTGTAAATGTCATGAGGAATTAATTTTTTAAAAAATATTTGCGGTGTTTTATTTAAAAAACACAACTTTTAGTCAGCATTTTTTTGCGAATCACCCTGTATGCACCAAAATATTTTTAAAATGTACGTCTAATAACTAGATATTATCTTGATAAAGTTTTACAAGTATACAAGAAGAGTATTTTCCAAATTTTGCACAAAATGGCCGACTTCCGGTTTAAGTGGAAATGATATCAACTTTATTTTTTTAAGTGAATCATGTAGTATTTTTTAGGCTAAAGTGATTTTTTGGTAAATTTTCTTTAAAAAACTATAACAAAAGTATAGCGCCAACGTTACTAATAAATTAGTTATTTATTATTCAAAATCTAAAGGAGATGGGTAATCTTAGGAGGCTGTGAAGACTAATGTGCACAACGGTCAGAATACGATTGTTAGTAGTCTTTAAAAACTATAAAACAGGTGTAGCGTTTAAAGTCACTAATCACGAAATCAAAATTTAACAGCAGTCCGTTATCAAATTAATATTTTGCAACTTATGAAAACAGAAAACAGCTGATTTAAATAACAACTTATAAATATTTTTAACTAAACAACAAAAGAAAACATAACTAGTTCAACAAATCTTCAAAGTGCCCCCCATTTTGTTGTATACGTATTCTAACCGTTGTGCACTTTAGTTTTCACAGCCTCCTAAGATTAATTGTACCAATTAAAAGCATCTCTTTAGATTTTAAATAATAAATAACTAATTTATTAGCAACTTTAGCGCTATACTTGTCTTATAGTTGTTTAAAGAGAATTTAACAAAGAATCACTTTAGCCTAAAAAATACATGATTCATTTAAAAAAATAAAATTGATATCATTTCCACTTAAACCGGAAGTCAGCCATTTTGTGTAAAGTTTGGAAAATACTCTTCTTGTATACTTGTAAAACTTTTTTTAATAAACTTTTTGTCTATCATGGATAATAAAAGAGTAAATCAAGTGGCCTTGAATTTACAATCAACCTGTATAGTGTGAAATTAACCGTGGATAATTTAGTCGTAACAAGGTACTAAAAAAATATGTTTACGTTTAAGTTGAGATGTATTTACGATTTATCTCAAATTTAACTAAAAAGTCAGTAGGTATTGTCACTAAAAGTCATAGAAATTTTATTTTTTTTAGGATGGCATTGGTTCACATTTTTGTATATGAAAAAGCAAAGTTGCTTTAATTTAAAAGTTTAATTAATCATTTAGTTCTTTATTTTCGTGTTTATAATCGCATCGCGTTTAGTAGGTAGAGCTAGATTTAATCAAAAGAGAAGGACTCTTAAGAGGAAATCTTCGAGTGAAATAAAATTTTGTAACACTGCTATCATTATCAACAACTGAATGTTTTTTAAAAGATGCTCTCTATTTTGCGCCCGGAAATTGCGCCTATAAAGATTTTTTGAGATGATACTCCAAATGTTTCCTATTGGATTCAGGTTGGCACTTTTGGACGGCCATGGTAACTAACACTCGAATATTTTGTCGCGAATCCATTCGCTCACAATTCTTGAAGTGTGGACCGAAGAATTGTCCTATAATAAATAATAATTATTTTGATATATATTTCTTAAAAAAGAAAATAATATTTCAGAATTCTGAATAGTGTTTAATATTATGATTATTAAAATA
>JALBCR010002683.1:57500-147500 GCA_030710515.1 Abscondita cerata
AGGTCAAGAGGAAGATAACTTCCATAGAAAACTTATCTGAACGGACGGAATCCAAGTTTTCGAGTGAAGGGATTTTTAACAGACACAACAATCATGTCTGGGCTTACGGTCAATCCTCACAAGATCCGATGAAGAAACTGTCAGGTCTGGTTTAATTTCTATGACTTTTGTCTTATGATAGATTACAGGTTCTCTTACATCGTTTATGACGGTGTGTTAAGGGGGGAGCGAACATATAAAACAACAGGTCTTCAATACACCGATGAACAAGAAGTATTCTTACGAGCAGCATTCAATAAATTCTCCTCAAGAAGTAAGAACAGCAACACTGGAAGCTGTTCCTTTACTCTGAATACGGTGTTTGAATGCGAACGAACACCATATCGAACATATATTATAATTTGTTTCTGATTTTTTATATCCATTTTTTGTCAGCTGTAACACCATAAACTTCTATTGAACGGTATTGCAGAGACATTCGTACACAGTGTGACACTTGAAAGCGGAACACCTCCATAAAATTTCTTATGTCGATCAAGCTTTTTTATAAATTGTAGAACGTCTAAAACTATACTTTAGGACGATTTATCAGAATTTTCTTACAAAAACCAAGGCCAACTACGGCATTTGTTAAGGATGAAAATTGTATTAGCAATTTTTTTCAAAAAATCTGAGTACACTATTGGATTAGGCTTTCCCTTAAATAGACATTTACCAAATTTCATTAATTATTAACAACTAGGTTAAAAGCCGGTCTGCAGACCGGTGGACGACTTGATTGAGAACCCATATAGCACTGTTAATAAAAATATCCTTTCATATAAATAAGTATATGAAAAGTCAGAGGCGTCTGCTGGATTAAGTCATATCCACCCAGGGCAGGGGAACGTTTTTTTACGACTACACCTTTTCAGGTATTTTAAAAAAAATTTGTCATGCATATTTGAAACCGTCTTGGTCAGCCCGTCATTTTAAGGTATCACTCGATGGGTGGTCGTATTTAAAAAACAGGCGCCCCTTCAGGCCCCACCCACATGAGTGTTTTTTTTATTAGACGTCGTTTGGCCCGGGGGTATGCCCAAGAAATCTAGCTATCACAACTTGAGGTCAGGCACACCCCCACAGTGTGTATAGAAGGAGAACACCAGGAGAATTAACTCAATTATATATTGTGATGATTTTTTCGATAAATTATGTCACATTATTCTTATGAATTTATTTCTTTTGATCAAGTGAGAGAAAACAATGACTGAGATAATTTTATTCAACAAAATTATTGAAATTTGACAAAAGCAATAAAATTGTATTCTTGTTCGTTCTACCAATCCGTCGTTTAATTTAACGTACTTATCATACGTTTTTTGTATGTTGATGGTTACTTTTCTTAGTTGTTCTGGGGACGCTTGCACATGGATCATTAATTCTACCGCGCAGTTCTGTTACTGGTTGTGGTTTTGACTTATAAATACCCTAAAAAGGAAGTCAATTTCAGTGATATTGGCGTCCATTCAATAAGAGGACTTTTTCGTTCTATCCACCGATTTTCATTCAGTCATTCCTTTACAACTACTGCGTTATCTCCTCTTATCCTTTGTTTCGGTTCAGTTGTTTGAATTGTCGTTATTGCAAACGCAATTGTACATCAAATGATTGTCAATTTCGTAATAACAATAGTACCTAGTTTAGTTCGTGTAGTTGTGACAAGTACAAAAGTAGAACAAATCATGCCGTGTCGATATGAACAAGTACAAGCTCGTTTGCGTGCGCTGTGGGAAGAGTTACTTTCGGATGATGAAAATGGCGGTGTAGTGAATGAATTTACATCTTATGCCTCATCATTTTCTGATGAGTATGATCCCGATTTAGAAAGTTCTGACTCGAATTCCAAAACTGACTATTTACCTCTTCGTAATAAATCAAGAACAAATGCCTGTCAACTTTTTATGGAAAAGCAGGACCGTCTTCCACTGGAAATGTTACAAAGGGCACAATCCATTCCATAGGCAAGATCTTAGAAGAAGCTATAGAAAAGTTCCAATATAATGGCTCTGAGATCTCTACTAAAAGTTCAGATAACCAAGTTGATGGTTTTGAGCTTCAGCAACTGGAGAACATTTGAAAAACATCCCGTTCAGCGAGTCAAATCCAGGTTTTCATGTTGATCTGTATCAGTATTGTAACAAAGATCCGTATCACTTTTTCAAGATTTTAATAACTGATGAAGTAATAAGCTTTATCGTAAGTATTAGTGGATTATACCTGTAAAAAAATTAACTTAATTATGAAAATTTTTAGGTTGAAGAAACAAACCGTTTTGCTAAACAATGTGTTCAAAAAAATTCCCTCCCCAAAGCACGTATATTGAAATGGACACAATAAAAAAATCCAACTATTAGTGAAAACGATACATTTCAGTAATAATGCACAACTCACTGAAGACAGATTACACAAATTGACACCGCTTTTGGATAAGCTTGCGGGAATCATTTTAGCATCCAATAACACCATGTGAATACGGTTGCATAGACGAGACCCTTATACCATTTCGGGGACGGTTGCGTTTCCGGCAGTATATCTCTAACAAGAGACTTAAATTCGGCATCAAGCTCTTCAAATTGTGCCTTCAAGATGGTTATACATTTGATTTTCAAGTATATTGTGGTAAATCGAAATATCCGAATGTTGGAGTGGCTTCAAGAGTTGTAATGGACTTGTTGGGAAATCTTTTAGACAAGGGAAGAACACTATGCACCGAAAACTATTATACCTGACTAAGTTTGGCATGTACCCTACTACAGCGCCATACACATCTTCTTGGTACTTTGAGGACTAACCGAAAATTCAATCCTAAAGGAGTCATAGATAAGACGCTGAAAGTTGGCGAAGTAGTGGCGGAAGAATGTAAGCAAGGCATAGTGGTTTAAGAATGGAAGGATAAACGTGACGTTTTACTTTTTAAGTACAAGCTATGGTAATGATATGATTCCTGTGCAAAAAAGAGATTAAAATTTACTAAAGCCTAAAAACATAATAGAATATAACAAATATAAAAGTTATATAGACATATCCGACCAGTTGAAATCCAGTGGCGGCTCGTGGTCAATCATACTGGGAGGTCAAAAATTAATTTAAAAAATAGGCATACTTAAAAAAAAGAAATAACTCAAATGCACCGCAAAATTTTATACAATCTACAATTTTGTTCAAAATATAGCGATTTTTCGAAACATTCTCATTAAAATCTCTAAGGGATTTTCTGTAAGCATTGTCTAGCTGTGTACGAATATCAACATTTCCTACGGTTGCAAAATTTACCGAGCATTTCATGTGTTCTGCAGACGAAGCATGTTTTTTTATTTCCTCTTTTAAATGTTTTAAATCTCTTACACCGGATTTGCACTATAGCGAGTCTGACGAGTCTTTAGAAAATAATAAACAAACAAAACAGTAAAATACATTTGATACTTCACAACCACATATCCAGTTAGCTAAATCGTACATTACCTTGCGAAAGTTTCGATGAACATCTTTATTTTTGTCTTTGCTAGTTTGTCGTAAACTTAGTTCTGGCAAAGGACGACCATTTGCCTTGAACTCAACTAATTTTGTAAAATTAAGTTTGTTAGCACTTTTTTAGTTTAATTTTCTGCACTACCGACATTTTCTATTATAGCGCATGCACACGCGAATCAAAAATAGTATTTTTACAAAACAACACAACAACAGTAAAACACATCAATATAAATTCTTAAACTGATTTAAAACACGCGAAAATCGAATCAAAAATCGAGTGTAATTGTACACCCTATACGAAGTCAACGTAAACTGCGGGATCCGGCTCATGACCCAAAGTTGATTATTGTTTCGGACGTTTGCTTTTATTCGGGCGCTGCACGTTTTTTGAGTTTTTCCGGGTAGATCTAATTCAATGAGGACAATTCGCACCGCCAGCCCAAGGTTGAAGAGAATGAATTACGAACGACGGCCGATAAATTGACCAAATGACCATATGGACAAGCCGCCACTGTTGAAATCATATAATATGTGCCTTCGACGTAGCATGAAATGGTACAGCAAACTGGCATATGAACTGTTGACTGGGACAGCAATTGTGAACGCACATATTGCATATAGAGAAGTTACGAATAATAAGTAACCAATTACTGCCTTCAGGGAAGCGGTGAGCTGTTCTACTGGCCGTACTCTTTCCAATTGTATGTATCACTGCGTGATACCAGTATGGCGCGACGCGGCCGTATACATGACTGCTCACTGAGAGACCACAGTGGACTCGCGCGGCTTTGTTACCCTGAAGAGACGTGAGACTAATGTGGACTCACATGGCACTCTACGTGTTAAGTATATCATTGTAGGATTACCTCGGCTGCCATATTAAAAGATAAAGGTTGGTGTGTTTGATGGTCCAAAGATTCGGCAACTCATTAAAGAAGAACATTTCACTGAAACAATGACCGAACTTAAAGGAATGCTTGGAATCTTGGTGTTGTTAGTGATGAACAGGGCGAGCGATTCCACCAACATCTGAAGATTATGGAAGCGCGGTATCAAGGTAGATGGGATGTTTGAGCATTAAACGAAAATATCCACAAACTAAATACTACAGGAAAACTTATAAGAGGAAACTTTTACCATAATATTTTAATATTTTGGGTATAAACACAATTTAACTTTTACTATATTAACCTCTGTATGAACAAAACACTGTAATCTATTTGGTCAGATCTCACCTTATTTCCCTTCGTACGTGCATTTTTAAGGTACAAGGAGGGGTATGCTATAGCTTAAAAACTTGACGCGATAGAGATAAACTCTGAATATTTTTTGAATACAGAGACCAAAAAATTAGTCAAAAATAAGTCAACAAAATTGCTGTTTCTCAGTGATTTAATTTGTCTTCTTAAGAAGAAAAGAAGATAATATTTTTGATTCTAAAAATGTATACTCGTATTCAGGAAATTCTTCAAGTTTAGTACTAAGATATATGATTTTTGTTGTTTCGACTATAATTACATAAAATGATTTGATTGTGATGAAAATCAATTCAAATTTTGAGTAAACTTTCTATTGATAAATTTAACGACGCCATTTTCATGTTAACAATTAAAATTTTATTTATTTAATTATTACAAATTATCCAATAATGTAGCATTTAATTTTTCTTTAAGAATTAAATTTATGTAGGTACATAATCGTAATTCAATTTATTTTTATTTTACGAATTAAAATTATAAGAGTAATTAATTCTTATTCAAAATATACAATTATGTACATAATTTTTTTACCTGACTTTGTATCCATGAATTTAACAGAATTTGATGTAAATGCGATTATTTTTATTTACAAGATTTGTGTGTAATTCAATTTGAGCTGAATTTTAAGACTTATGTACGTAATTGAAAAGAAAAATGTGTGTAAAAATGAAAGAGTTACTATTTAACATTTAAAAGAAAAATTAAACATTTAGGTAGATTTTTCCTATTTTTTAAAACCCATCGATAAGTAAAACCCCCGTTAATTTAGTCATTGTCTGTTTATATCTTCTACTTTTTTTATTAACTTGGTAATTAGTTCGCTTAATTTTTTAAGCCACGCAGAGATTATTTGATTATTGCTTACCGAAGCATATTACTATTACCATTAGCTTTTAGAGTGTTAGTTAGTCCAAATTGTTTTAAGATTATTCACTTTTGTTTTCCAATAAGAACGTAAACATTATTTATTTTATTATCGATGAGCAATTACACAATTATACTCTATTTATAAATTACAATATATACAGGTCGGTCTTAAATACTATTATATCTAATCTAATTAACTAATGACAAGAATAAAATCACAAGAACGAAACTATTATATAATGAAATTGTTATGCCACTGGACGACGATAAACCATATTCCTTAGTTCTTCTAATTCTATTCTCATGTTAGCAACGTCGCATTTTAGATGAAGATTTTCGCGTTCTAAGAAGGCGGCTCTGATCGCAAGTTCATCTTCTTTCGCACGTCTTGCGTCGCGAGATCGTTTCGCAGCTTCGTTGTTTTTCCTCCGTTTTTCCCAATAAATGGGGTCGTCCCGATTGTGGTTGTTGTAACCGGGGGAAATTCTTCGCATGTTTTTGTTCGGGGCACTATTTGTTGCGTGTACTTGTGCTAACATTCTTTTCTAAATTCGTTGTAGGCTTCTCTAGATTCTGCTCCGAGCACGCATTCAGTAGCCGCCATTGTGAGCGGATCTTTTGGATATGCCTTGAATGGTCGTGGTACTTTAACCCTAGGGGTTTGGATTTGTAAGGGAGTATTAATTTGAATTTCGCGATATAGATCTGAGGATGTTGATATTTCGGATGTATCCGAACCAGAACTCGAAATTCCTATTGTTGACGTTGGAGTTTCTGTGTACACCAGTGAACTTTTCACTAATAAATTTTTCGTCGGCGACGGCGAACGTGGTTGGCGGCGGATGCACAAATCCAGAATTGAATTTGAACAATCCATTGGTTGCGTGTAGCGAGGTTCCTCGTTGTTGTTGTTGATTTTCAAAATCTCCCTTAACGTTATTTCCGTTGCGTCCATCTGAAACAAATTATTTGTTCTTAGTTGAACTCTCAGAATTTCTTTACAATTTTATGGTCCACGCTTGCAGGTGGTTTGAATCGAACTGCTCAATAATTATTATGCCCTATGATTGTTTATATTGTCACATCGTTAATCATTCACCTGTGGTGCACTGCCTCTTTTGTAAATATTGTGGCATAAAGTCCACCGTTAGAACCAGGTATTGCTTATATTTAGATAAGAATGAAATAATTTAGAATACACTATGCGAGATACAGCAGTTATTATTGTTATGTGATTGTTAATTGTATAAACATGAAAAGTGTTTCATATTAAAACAAAACCCGATATTATTTTCGTGACTAATACTTTGAGGTTTGAAAATAATCTTACGTGGATGTAAGGCGCAATTGATTTTTATCGAAATAAATAATGAGGTTTATATGGTGTAAATCACTATCCGATTTGATGAAGCAACTGAAAAATATGTTTGTATTGTTAGTATAACCGCACAAATGTTATTGTTTTAATACGCGATGTTCAACGTATATAATGCAATAGTTTAATCGCCCAATAAACCATAAAATACCTAGATTTTTATGTAAAATTCGATTAGTAAAGTTTCGCTGACCTCAATTATGCATTTGTTGTTAACTATAAAAGTAATTACAGCAAAATTTTAGGAAAAACGTAAATACGATTACTAAAGAAAAAACAAAATTCCATGTGTTGCACAATGCCAATTATTTAATTGCAAATAGTTTTTGGAAAAGCCTAAAAAAGCTAATGAGTAATTAATACTTACATTAAGTAGGGAAACGGCAATTATTCGGTAACACTGATGCACTACTACACGAAGCAATTTTAATAGTGGCAAAGTTTGACAGTAACTGTTGATAGTAATAGTTAATGCAGTTCTTTTATCAGTTTCTGGTCAGCCCTTAGGCAACCCTTTACATGTTGACCAATGACAGTAGTTTTCAAAATAAGGGAAGTGACTCCCACCCTCAATAAGTCTTGGCTTCCGAAAATGTCTTGACACAAAAATTGCGGTTTACCTAGTTTTGGGTTGTTTTCACATATTTACCGTTAGAACTAGTAGTAAATTTTTAATTCCCTGCCGTATCCAGAAAGAACAGTTATTTTTCGACCCCATTGTAAAGTTTTATGATTTTAGAAATTTTACGTGCGATTTCTAATATTTTCAATTTCAATTAAGTAATTTTATGTAATTGTTGTATTATATAATTTAAAAAAAGAAACTAATTAAAGCAAACTTGAAAGTAAATTTGATAATATTAGCAAGTCGTTAGGTCACGGGTCGGTCCCCGAGGGGACAAAGATTACATCAAAGTAATTAGAATTGAATTTTTGCAAAACCACGTCAACTGTTCGAAAAAAATTTTGGTCGAATACTCATACATAAAAGGATACATTTCGACGACAGTCTTGGGTTAAAAGAGTTGCATCGTTGCTTGGTGGTCGCCAGGATTAAAAAAGGCTAGGTAAACATATTTTCTCATGCATAATGGAAAATGTTAACAGTTAAGTTAACTGTTTAAATTTTTGCACAAACCTAAACATAATTGCCTGTTCCTTTTCTGAAAAAGAAAGAACACGGTTCAAAAAGGTTTTAATGAAAAAATATTCACATTTTTTTTTAAATATTTAAATGAATATTTTCGAGTACAAACGGTTTTATTACTTGAAGGGCCAGTTGAATAAAATTCTGTTAAATTTAACCGAACCCTTAATTTTGGATACTATTGTACTTAATATAAGATTAAATTTAATCAAATTTTATACAACTGGGCTCAAGGGAAAACAATTAAAAAATATGATTAGGTACCTACAAAGCAAAAAATATTTATGAATCATTTTTAACATCTAGTTTGCTGTGACGAAAGCCTAAGGACATGGTAAACTAAGATCCATCTTTTTTATCCAAAGTATTGCTACATTCCTCTCATTGATTTTTGACCTTAAAAAGAACCGTTTCCTTAAATGTTGTGTGATAGTAATGATTTTATTTTAGTAGATGTTCAAAATGGCGTTGTTCTTGTCAATTCTGGTATGAAATGATCGTGTTCCATTTTAATGCATTTTTATTCTACCTACTTATTTATTTATTCATATGGTAATTGTAACTGTACTAATGGCAAACAAATGTTTAGTTGTTAAATGTTTTATTCAAATATTTTTTTTACGATTCCCCTATAGATCTATTTTTGTCAGGTCATAGAACTTTACAGGCTATCTAACTGATTCACGTCTTAACCGAGTAGACATTAACTTGCTGTAAAAATTAAGGTAGAACTCCGTTCTGTGCTACAATATGTTCAAAAGACTACTAGAAAAAAGAAAATGTCTTTATCAAATAGTAAAAAAGAAAGTCAATCGAATTTGCATAATACAAAAAAATTCAGTAAGACATTTGAAGCTATAAAACTTTTAAGACACTTTAGAGAAAAGCAAGTGTGAAAGGTGTTCGCACATTTAAACACAATGACATATAATAACATTTACATTGAATCACATCGACATTTAAACATCCCGTTGTTTAAACACGCCGACATTTAATCACATAGACGTCAAATTACGGCAACAAATAAATATTTAACAACTTAATCACATGCGCTTTAATACATTTATTTCTTCAATTTTATATTTTAACTTAATATTTTATTTTTAAATATAACTACGGTTTTTAAAATTAAAAAATGTCACATTTAATTTAATATTTTTGTCAATTTCAATCTCCTCTAATATGTTCTTATACTTGAAATGTGATTAAATTGTCGAATGCTTATCTGTCGTTGTGATTATGTGTTTATGTAAATAAGTGTCGGCGTGTTTCAACATCGGTGTGATTAAATGTCGTTGTGTTTATATGTCTGTGCTTAACTGTCGAGTGATTAAGTGTCATATAACCATATGAAAGTTTACTCAAAAAGTTGAGTTCAGGTAAAACACCTGCTAAGAGAACATATGGTTTTAAAAAGCTCTGGAGAAACTTCTAACCATCTATGTTTTGCAGATGTAATCTACAATATTTACAAATAAGGAAGCTATAAACACTTAGGACAAGACATAAAAATGTCAAAGGGACTGAACGTCTACAAATAAGATGGTACGATGACTTAACGTTAGAAGAAGAAGAAATTTTGAAGCAATAAAAGCAAGACGTTAGCCAAAAATTCTTAAGCGACCTTAAAAAAAATAAAATCCTTATCTTCTATTATTCTACTACAAGATTCTTTGACCAGGGGTGTTTGTGATCTATGTGTGAATTAGTGTTGGATTTTTAAAAGATAAATAATGAAAATTGTTATAACAATTGAGACGTTAATAGGCAGAGTTTTTTGTTCAACAATGAAAGTGTGTTTGTTGAACCATTCCGTGTTGTGAAATATAGCTTGGTCATACAAAAAAATAAAGACGAATTCGCGACCATTTGCAATTTAAAAAAAAATTTTTTTTTTGGATTTCTACACACTTTCTCACTTGCAGTTTTTCTCACTCTCACCAACAAAAAAAAACCAAAGAAACTTCTAGTTGTGCTAGAACAAAGCATGTATATGAACAAACACTGACGCAGAAGATTAACCCAAAAAGAATACACGAGGTGAAAATCTGGGAGAAGAAGTTAAGCCAAACTATAATCATCAAAGCAAACGAAGTCATACGAACCAGAAAAATAAATGTCATACTAGTTACAGAGAACGATCTGCATGGAGAACAAAGGAAAACATTGAAAATGTCTAAAGAAGGCTACACAGCATTTTGTTCAAACTGCAACAATTATAAATGACGAATGAACAGAACACTTCCACCGGAAGTGCATTAAGACAGTAATTTTGATTAAAAAAACGACATTTTGAAAACCAAATCTAATGTTACTTCTTTGTTGCATGGTAAAACTACAAACTAAAGGCGAGGTTTCTTCCAAAAAATTGTGAATCCGTTTTGGATTATGTCTAGAACCCGTTCTTGGTGCAGGTGGAAGAACAAAACAACTCAAAAGCTTTATCAAGGCTTATTCTCACACAGAGAGCGAAACGTAGGCAAATTCAAATATTTGTTTTTTTTGTTCTTTCACCTCCACCAAGAACTGGTCCAAGATCAAACTCAAAACTGCTAACTAAACTTATTTTTGAAAATCCAAAAGAACTATATCAATTTGGTAGAAAAATAACAATAATTGTGCCAAAAGAGAACTCGAAAAATTTGTGAACTAGTGTTGTCTAGATTCGGGTCTAAATTGCGTCGTTGATTTGCATTTCTTAACGATTCATGGACAGTCTACATCCAACATCAGAGATTGAAGGACATCTGAAGAAGTTGACCACTCGCATTAGCGAAACGTTAGGAAGAAATTCCAATCAACGACGGCCTTTAGACCCGAATCTAGACAACATTAGTTTACAAATAGGCAACAAAAGCTTAAATTAAATATGTATTGCGAATTCATTAACACGATCATTTGAAATTTCCCATACCCAAAGTCAAAACAGGCTGCAGTATAATTAAAATATACCAAATTCGGTCGGAATCTGGAAGATAAGGTATAACATAATAATTAGTCGGCTAATAAACAGTGACAACAACATTCAAATCATTTGTTTGTTTCAAATAACTGTAAAAAAAAGAAAATTGTAATTTTTAACTATGACAATTAACCTAGACAATACTACATTACAACCAGTATTTATGTACACATGGCGTGGAAACTTTGCCCTAGAATAAAAATAAGAAGAAAATTCTGTCCTGGTAAAATCGTGCCAAAAGTACCTAAAGTTTTTAAAAATTTTCTTTGAGGAACTGAAACGACTTAGATATGTGCGTTTTTTTTTTGGAGAAAGTTATTGAAGTCTTCTCTACAAAATTCAATTTTCTGCGTTTCGTCGGTTGTAAAAATGTCGCCAAAATGGCGGCGAGGCATCTCCACCTAAGCGGCCACTTGAAAATAAGGTATTGTTTTTAAGCATGATTTCACCACTTTGGCCTTCTGTAAAAAATCGTAAATGATCAAAATGTTGGAATTTTATAGGTGGAGATGCCTCTCCATTCTGTTTAATTTTAGGCAAAATAAACACGAAGTTGATTGGTTGAATGGTTCCAAAGTTATCATACCTGCAGATTCGAAAAATGTTTTTTCCAGAAAAACTTGTTTGTAGTTTTGGAAACGATTTTTCTTGTATAATTTGAGTTATTCGATCAATTTTTTCAAGAATAAGTGAATTGGTATGTTTTTGAGGTCGCTGAACATAATTTTTAGGTCAGATTTGACAAATTCAAAATGGCGGCCAACAAGTGATTTCAATCAATTTTTATGAAACTTACTACCTGAGCGCTCCTCAGCGCTCGGAACACGGGTCCTCAAAAGCCGTGTAGCCACGGAACTAATTCACGGATCAAAAAATAATTTTTTCCACATATTCTAGACACTTGTAGTATTTGATTTATGCAATAAAAAAAATTGATTTAAGAACAATCCCTTAAATTATAGTAGGTAATTTACTGCATATGAATTCATGTTTTTTGATTTTTTTCTACTCTAGTTGTCATTTGTTTTTTCTAAAACAATAAAACAAGTAGTAAGAAGTAAATTTTTAGACACTGATGAAGTACAGTAAGATGTACTGAACTCTTATTCAGCTTTGTACTATGGAAGAAATATGCCATATTGAATTATTCTGTAGAATCAAATATCCATTTGAAATTGACGTATAGAGTAATATACAATACGTAGTGAGCGTAAAAATATTCCAAGAAAATAAAAACCAAGGAAAAAAATCCACTGGAAAAAATACTTTCGAGAAAAAGTTCACAGAAAACATTTGAAAGCTTATAATAATTCACTTACATAATTTTTTATTACACTATTATTGAATTTCATTTGTGCTTGGTACGTAACGAAATTTAGAAAACTATTTGTTATTGCTAAATCTAAAAAGCCTAGGACAGGTTCATTACCGCAATCAAAAATCTGCTTTGATGAACTGCGACCTTTGTTTTTTAACCAGTTTATTCCATTTGTTGAAGAAAAAAAACTAGAAACAAAAAAAGCGTCAGGTTTGTGATCTATTGCTGTTGGATAACGCACTATCACATCGATCTCAGGAGGATTTAGTGAAAGGGGAGAAATAACTATCTTCCTCTCACCAAATGTCCATCATTTATTCAACCTATGGATCAGGGAGTGATGGAATAGTTAAAGAAGCGCTGTCGTAGAAAGTACATTAGTTCAATTTTAGAAAATCCCGAAGAAGGTTGTAACATATTTGAAGCTTTGAAATCTTTTAATATCAAAGATGCTATTTATATAATGACTGAGTCATTAAAGGAACTGAAACCTGACTCGCTGCGAAAATCTTGACATAAACTTTGGCCGGAAGTTGTGACTGAATAGAAGACGAGTAAAACAACGATACTTAGGAAATCGTTAAAGATCTACAAACTGTACAAGTGAAAAATGGATTGGCCAATATGACAAAGATTGTGAAACTAGTGAGAAGCTCAGTAACAACCAGATTATTGCCGCTGTTATGGAAAATAACAGTGAAGACACTGTAAACCAGGATTCGGAAGGTGATGATGACAAACTCCCTAACCGGATTTCACACACCGACGCCAAGAACATTTTTGATGTTGTCCTTCAGTACATCGTGCAGAACTCAACCTCAACACCTATGGACATTTTGTGATCAAGAAATGCAGCTAAGTCTAAACTTGTGCTAAATAAAAATCTATAAATGATTTTTACTACTATAAAAATAGGCTACCTTCAATTTTTATAGTACTCTATGTATGTACAATAGTACAGTATGAAATGCTGTTTTTCATTAATAATCACTGATTTTGTGAGTCATTCTTGGGTTGAAAGATTGTTTATTTTACTGTACACAGAACATACTGTAATTTTTTTCTGATAATTTGTCCTTTTTTGCGTTCGCCAGTCCCAAAGGTGACGGATTAGAAGGGATCTACTGTACTATCTACTCATTACTCAAATTCAAATATATCGTATTATTTATTTAATTACAACTTATATTAAAAGTATAAATACAAAATTAACCACACTAACGGTGTTGAAAAACCGAAAAAAAAATATAGTAAATTGGTACTTAGTACTTTTGGATTTTTGTTCCATGAGTTTCTTTCTGGTGGATATTTTTTTTAAAGGTTTTTTCCTGTAGATTTTTTCCTCTTGGATTTTTTTTCGTAGGTTTCTTTTCCTGGATTTTTTTGGGATATTTTTCTTAAACTTGATAATCCGTACTATAAAGTACGTTGGATTAGTAAAAACCAGATGACTGCAACTATAAACAGATACGAATATAAGGGGTGAGTATAAAGCTTTTTTAAAAAATGCACAAAGTAAAAAGCGGACTAATTAAAACAATAACGGTGAATTCGTCGGCGGTGTCGGATTACCGAATGTCATTGATCGATTAAATTACAATTCGAACGCAAATTGGAACAGTTATGAAAAACAGCGAATTATTGGGTTTTAATTTTGTTTTTGGACACTAATAAAACTAACAAATAAGTATTATTACGATGCAGAATAATAAGTATAATTACCACTAGGTTAATCATGTTGGTAATTTCAGTAATGAATTAAATGGCACAAGCAATTTTGATTTGTCGATCGTACGACTTACGGTTGCGATTAAAATTTGTAATGCTTGGGAAAATAGATACATTGTTTCTAATTTTTTAAATTAAAAAAAAAATGTGGTATGAGAAATTAAAGTTTGTTGTTCTTTTCAACTAACTCCTATGATTTTACATTTCCGAAAAACTACCGGTTATCGGACTTAAATTTTAGTAGTTTGGATGGAAAGTCATCAAAATGGGTATGTTACGTAGAAATATGTATATATAAACCCAACGACTTACAATAAGGATTTTTAAAAGATTAGTAAATAAACTTAAGTAAAGATTATATTTTAATTCTTTAACGTTTTGCATTTTAAAGTATTAACGTATTGTACCTACATTAGCCACTAATCCTTGCTTAGTTTTTTCGTTGTGTTATTCTAATGCAAACGAGCCAGGTAATAGACAAGTCATATTTTTTAAAGGATTACTTAACTTTACAATATCTGCAAAAATTACGAAAACATTCTATTGTAAAAAAGACTAGTCCTTTAAAGATGCTGTTTACCGTTACCCATTTTTCTGCATTCCCATATTTCCATGCATTAGTACATTCGTTTGTGGTTAAAACCCGGCGTTTATCATGCATTAACACTTCAATTAAACATCTTTGATGATAATTACCCTAATGAAGTGTTTACAACAACGGTCTATTTCCTGTAAAAAAAAGTTTTAAACCAGTTAAGATCTATTACTTATAATCAATGAGAAACAAGGTCTTTAAATTTATTGACATGATTGTGTTATTCCTTACTAAAATTAAATGCTGGAAGGTGCAATGAAAGGTAATAATTAATTATTGTAAACAACAGACGTAACGTTAGATGAATTTAGTCACGTACGCACTTTTTTTTTATTACCCGTTGAGCATTCCATTTAACAAAAGGTAAACTACTAATTGTTTAATAAATTCCGAAAAAATTCCAAATACTTTCCAGGGGAATATTTGCAAAAAGTTGAACTGCTGGTATCTATTTGCAAAAGGAAAAATTATTACACAAAAAATTACTTCAGATACTCAAATTTGAACTCCACGGTTATTCATGAATGTTTATAGTTGATCACGTTTAAGTTAGATGTGTAGCATTGTTACTCAGTTTGTTAATCATGAATGAAAAAAATTCAATTAGGTGTTTGAAAGTGATTTGTTTCTAATCAGAGTAAGATTTGAAGAAAACATTTAAATTTACATTGAAAAAATCGAAAAATGTTTATATACATTTCTGTAATTACTAGAGTAAAGTCGCCGAATGCGGATTACCATTTTATTTCCATGTCAAAAATATAACAGTTCCTCAATGGAACCTCAAGATATTTTGCATACTAGTAGATCTGGTTATCAAGTATGTATGATCATTAACTCAGAGCCTTGGAACCTACTGAAAATGCCAAAAAATAAAACATACAAAAGTGCATTATTCGGAATTTTCAAAACGGGGCTCCTTTTGTGAAATACCCTGGTTCCAAATGTGAAATAGGTGGGTTCCTAATGTGAAATATTATTATTATTCATTATACATATGGTAACTATCAAACATTCCTAGGTATTAGATAAATTCAAACGTCAAGTTATTCTCAGTACAATTTTATCAAGTACAGACAAAGTTATCGACAAAAGTCACAGACATATGGGTCTTTATCTGCACCTGCGCACTCTTCATGTGCCCAACAATTGCACAATACGCACATAATCCATATTTCCCCTCGATTGTTGCACGAAAACTTTTCACCACAGAAAATACACTCAGCATCTTCATTGGGATTGGATGATTCCGGAAAAATTCGTTTTCATCTGACGAAGAATTGTGAACTGAAATGCTCGATTCGGATTCTGAGTCTGACGAGGACAGTTCTTTCTTGTTTTGTTTAATAAGCCTCTTCTTTGTCTTCTGATCCAATTTCTGAGCTGAACTGCAACCTGGATTTTCGGGAAATACCTGTTTTTAACTGCTTTCTTTTTTTAACTGGTTTAACCACCTTCACCCTGGCAGATTCTTCAAGCTCCTTTTTGTTAGGAGTTGAAGTTATTATTTTGGCTTTTCCTGGCTTTCTTCCTCGGGTACCCACTTTTCTTTGTAATTTGGGTATTGGTGTGATATCTTCTGGACAAACCACCAATGATGCTTGTTCATTTTCGCATTCGTTTTCTTCTTCTGAAGTGATGACATTGTGTAATGCTTGAGGTACAAGAGAAGCCTGATGAACCACCTCTTGATTCTCACTAGCTATGAAATCTTCTTCGTTGAAAATATTTCTCTTTGTCGGATAGATTCCCGTGGTTGCAAACCCTTTGACGGCTCGTTCAGCTGATTGAACCTTCAAGTAGGCTCTCCCAAAGAGTTCAGAGATGTCGAAGTGAGAGACAGCACGTTGATTATTTCTCAAGAAAATTCTTATTTCCTCATTATAAAACGTCTTCAATGCTCCCATGACCGTTTTATCGAGCGGTTGCATTTTATGGGAGGTGTGTGGAGGTAGAGCTAGGATAGTGACAAAATTTTCTTTTGCCTTCACAATAACGTCTAGGTTTCTCGTATGTGTGTTATGACCATCCAGTATTAACAGGACTGGGTTAGTTTGAAAAGGCCGAACATATTCAATGAAATGCTCGAACCAAGCAGTAAAGAGATCCATTTGGATCCACCCAGATGGATGGAATTTAAATAGAGTTCAAGGTGGAGCACCCTTCTTCAATTGCTCATTAGAATTTTTCGGGGAAATATGATCATTGGTGGCACAAATACTCCATCTGCACTCATACACATGCATACAGTGATTAAAGATCCCCGCTCTGTAGACGTCAATGCTCCTATCTGACGTTTACCTTTGAGTGCCAAGATTTGGGGACATTTGGATTGGACAATGCATATGCCACACTCATCCACGTTAAAGATCTGTTTGGGAGAAAACTGTTTATCGTCCATAACTGCTTCAAGCAAGTCAAAGAACTCATCAACACTTTGCTTATTGAAGCCAGCAGCTCGTACAACTGATGTGCCTGTCGGTCTTCTCACGCTAATTTTATCGCCGTGTCTTCTCAGAAATCCTTTGAGCCATTTTTTCCCGCAGATTCCTTAAGTAAGGAGAACTTATTCGGAACATTATTTCGCCTCACTAATTGAAATGCCAGAGTACGTAGATCTCTCCTCGTTAAACCAAAAATTGCTTTTCCATCTTTAGAATGTAGTCCACAAGTTTAACTTCCAACTTTCTTGGCAAAATAGGGTTCCTTCCTAGGGCTTCTTTTGATATCCTCGATGTTTTTACCGCTCTTACAATATCTAAATAAAGTAGCTCGAGGCACTTTGAACAATTTGGAAGCTTTTAAATAACCCATTCTATGAGATCGCACTGCTTCGACAGCATTCCTCATGTCTTCTTCCTTCCACGTTTGCTCTTTTATGTTTTTCAACGGCATTTCACCTGAAAAAATTAAAAGTTTCTCAGACATGATATATACAGCCCTAATGTGGAATATTTCACATTCGGGCCCCCATTCATATTTCACAATAGGGCAATAACGATTAATTTCAAAATTCAACAATTTTTAACATAAAATTGCAACCAGCAACAAAAACAAGATAGATTCTAGAGCCCCTAACTATCATGATTAACCCCAAGAAAAACTCACCTTCAATTTCCAAAACAAATGAGTTTTTGCACACCTTCACGATGAAAAAATGTTGGCCGTGACTGATATCGCTCTCCATCGGATTCCGACGTACAACTGACCTTGATGCAATTATGGCTGATGCTGGACAGAAATGGTTTAGGAGAGGGGTGTAATGTGAGAGCCTGCGTACAGATGTCATTTATAGATCTGGTAATAAATCGGTATTTCACATTAGGGACCTATTTCACAATAAGCGACTTTACTCTATACATATTACTTCTCAATATTTTTACTATTATTCTAAAAAACAATTAAGTAATTTTTACTAGTCTACAAATGTTATGAAGAGTCTGATTTTTATTATGTCTGTATACTTCTCAATCTTATGAAAGAAAAACACGGAATAGTATGAGCTTCTTCATCTTGAAGATGTTTACAGCGATTCGTGTCGAAATTCCAAAAAATGCACGATTACTGCTTAAAAAAATAAGTCAGGATGCTGAGATGTAGGATGTTCGATTTAAGAAATTAGAAATCGATCTCTGGGAAATACACTTTGGATTCACAATTTGTAATTAAAGCATAATACCGCAATTAATATTATAATATGACTAATACAAAAATAATAATAAATGATAAAATCTTGAACTTAAGGTCAGGTATTGATAACAAAAGTTGCAGGTAGTTTTAAATGTGACGTTAGTTGAAATTATCTGTTTCCGATTAATTTGTAAATATTTTAGTTTTATTATGACCGTCTTTGTAAAAATACGTGGATTAGTGAAATTAAGGTCCTGGACACAATTTTAAGGTAGGATAACATTATTTGAAACAGAAATAAATATAATTGGGTATAGGCAAGCATTAGAAAATTAGTAAAAAATTTTTTTTTATCGTATTATATTTTGCACATGTGCTTCTTCAGGAACAATAAAATTAATTACCAATAATTCTGCATACCATACAGTATGTTAGGTTTGATGGTAATACCCGTCCACATAAAAATATTTATTTCATCAATTAAGATAATGTCATTACTGTTACGCCGTGAAAAAAGCTGGGGTAATAAAAAACCAGTAAAAAAAGCCGCGAAAAAAAAAAGCCCGGCGGAAAGAAAAACCGCGGAAAAAAGCTGGTGGATTTATTTTCAAGGTTGAAACAATTTTCTTTAGCCCACGATCTTACAGATCCTTCACGTTTATTAATATTGCGAATTTAGATGTTTGAAACTATCTCCTGAAACTACGCAAGATACATCATCGGCGTATTGTATTACCTCGACAGGTACTTTGGTACACAAATCATTTGTATATATAATGAACAGAACCGGCCCTAATATGTTTCCTTGGGGCACACCTCTTAATAATTGTTTATTATTTGAAATTACCCTATTCCAAGAAACACATTGGTATCTGTTCTTTACAAAGCTTTGGATACAATTAAGAGGAGTGCCTCGAATTTCTGCATTGTACAATTTATTGAACAGTATGTGATGGTGTACCGTGTCAAATGCTTTTGAGAAGTCGAAGTTAATGCTAAAAACTTTTTCTTTCTGTTTGATATGTGATATTATGTTTTGAAAAATTCTTGTTACTGCATCTGTAGTTGATAGTTTCTTACGAAACCCAACTTGATTTCCATTAATACTATTAAATTTGTTTAAATAACTATTCTATTGACATAGGAATGATTTTTCAAAACTTTAGAAAATACCGAGAAAACAGAAATTAGAAAATAATTTGTTATAAGCTCTGTATTGTTCTTTTTATGTAGTACAATCTTAGCTACTTTTAAAGCAGTAGGAAATTTACCTTCTGTAAAAGACGCTTTTATTATCTTACATAACGGGATTGAAATTATATCAATAATTTTTTAAATATTACAAAGTATGCCATCCATACCTGACATTTTTTTTTTGCTAACAATTTTTCAAAATTTTGAAATACAATGGTTTCCTTTCCAAGATAGATATTATGTATGTATTGAAATACGTATTTTATCTTAAATACCTACGGCTCTGGTGATTCATCTTGAATTTAGACTTTAAACGATAAATCAAAGGAAAACACAAAAATGACAAATGTCATTATTTTAAAATAGAAAATGTTTGAATTCCCAAATAAAATTTATTTTATTTGAATTTTAAACCGCCTTATTACCGAAATATTTAAGTTTGTCTCAAATTATTTATAACAAAATCGTATGCGGAAACTAGAAAAGTGTCTGTTTGAACTCAGTTTTTTCTCCTCTTTTCAAACGGTTTTCCAAAATAAACAAAATTTTTGATTTTTTTAATTCCGTACCTGCATTAACATTAATGTGTATACGCTATTATATACTTTACCGGAGAAGAAAAATATGCTGCAAATATTAAAAAATCCCAATGTAGTTTGTAAGTTATGGGAAAACAAAAAAATAAACATATTAAATAAAACACCCTGTATCTTGGTTATAAAGGATCGGACACTTGTACATGTTTTTTAGAATCCTCTTGATGTCCCCTATATAATCCTAACGTATGCGCATTTACCAATTAATCGCCCTGTATAGTATTATTTCTAGAGCTAGCTATAATAATCAGTAAAAACACAAACTTATCGTTAAGAAAAAAAAGTCTATGAGAAGAACGTCTAAACAGTTTGGTATATTTACACTTTTATTTTTTTCGAACGGCTCAAGTTTATTGTTAAACTAAGTCAGCTAAGTATTAACGCAATATTTATTATTTCTTCCATCTAGTGAATATGGAAACTTTTAAATACAAAATAAAATATTATGTACTTATAGCTTACGCAATTTCTATACTAATAATATGGTGTAATTAATATCCTTTATTAATATATTAACGATTGTAGCCAGGGACGTATTAAAGACCCTGGACCCCTTTTGGAATATATGAATGTGTAGAAAGAAAACGTTGGTTTCTGGTTAAGGCGACGTTTTGCACCCCAAAGTAGGTGTTTTTTCAAAGTCGCTGTTTATTTAAACAAAAGGTAATATGCAAATCCATAAAACTTCGGATATAACGTATGAAAAACATACATGAATAAACTGACTAACAAAATAATCTAATTAATGTAAAAACACAATAAAATCACAGATAAAAGTCAAAAATTGTTAATATAAATTGTATTATCGCGTCAAAATTAATATAAATCTACTAAAAAAAACCTAGCCTAGTAATTAATATTATTTATTTATTTATTCGTATGGTACCTTTCAAATATTGTATTGTGATGTAAGTGTTACGTATGGTGCCCCATAAGATCAGTATAAACCTGTATAGTGTGGTGACGAAACCGTGTGCAATTGTGGATTGGTTCGCCTTGGCAAAGCATTTACTTCAAGGTTTAGGAAAACCACTAAAACCTAAACATGCCAACCCTTACCCACCCTAGTATTCACATGTAATAATATTAATTAAGTGTGTAATGTGATTGTGTTTTGTGAAATTGTGTTGTACATATTATTGTAAATATAATATAAATATTATAATGTTTAGGTGTAGAACAGAGTATAACCAATGTATGTCTTTTGATAGAACTATTTGGTTCAAATTTCATATTTAGGGTTGTCCTGATGTTCCTCAGAAGTATTATATTCCTTTTTTTCTACACGTAAAATTAAGGGTGTAAAATTGAAAAAATTCATTTTCTCGAAAATTTCCACATGCATACTACGTTACATCAATGTTTCCAAGTAGTTATCTTAGTTTTTCCAGGAAAACTCAATTAAGGGACAATTTAAGTTTTAATTTCTTCAAAAACGACTAGAACCAATTTCCTCAAAACTAGTTCTTTGGAAAAGAAGTCTAGAGGTTCGTCAGAAACATTTTTTTCTTTTTTTCTACCCCTAAAATTGAAACAAATCAATTTTCTCAAAAATGGCTTATTTTTCTTAAAATTTGCACACGTGTATTACATTATAATATATATAACGCCCGTTTTTTTGCAGTGGCAACTTTTAAACTCCATATTGATTTCCACATTGGATAAATTCATTTTTTCAAAACATCATCCCTTTTTATCAAAAGTCGATGACGCTTTAAAGGTCCTAACTAGTAAACCTTGACTTACAAAATGGCTATTTTAAAATATTAACAACCTTTAGTTTTAAATTATGTGTTTTTAATTACCTGAATTTTTAAACTTGATAATGATCAAGCAAGCATCAAAACCTGGGACGTCGGTTTTTGCAATAAAGAAATTTACATAGCTAAGGATGGGTGAAATAATAAAAAATCCTTAAATACTAAGAAATTTCAACATATTTGAAACAATGTTGTTGATTTTATGTCAAAGCTATATCAGCTTACAGATTTGTTCTTATAGTTACAGTGATTTTGTTAATTTTCTTAAGTACAGTTTATAATGGAGATAATGGAAAGTTGATTATCAATGTTGATTTCCTAAATTTGTTTTATACGCATGATGAATGAAGACTATTTATCAATTGATAGGCAAACATGCAGATTATGTAACGAACCATCAGCAATGACTCACGGAAAATTCGCAAAAATTGAAGCTTTCTGTAAGGAAACTTGGAGTGTAAGAGCAACTCGAAATCACCTAAAGCCGCAAATTGAAAATGAAGATAACAAAGTGAATGTATTGTTTATTTTCAACTTTATCCACGGAGGTCAACTAAATGGCATTGACAACCCTCCTGCTAAAAGACTTAAATCTCGAAGTCCTATATGGTTGCAAGACTACTTAAGTACTGCTTTTTCTGCAGTTGAAGAGTGGAAAAAATTATGGTCTGGAGTTGATGTTTTCAATAAACATCTTATTGATGATCCAAAAATAGAACTCCCGGGCTTTGATCAAAAAATAAAAATTTGCTCAAAAGTAAATCGCATAAGAATAGGCTATTCAAAATGCAACTCTATGTTGTTTAAATGGGGTGCGATTTCTAATCCAAATTGTGACTATGGAAACGAACTGTTACACATATTGTAGAGGATTGTCAATTAACAAAGTTTAAAGGAAGGTTTCCAATCATTCATAATTTAACGGATGAAGCTTTATTATGGCTTACGAATCTGAAGGACATCTGAAGTTCAGCAATATTTTGTATTCTTGTCTTGATTATCCGTTTTTCCATTATTTTGTTTTGCTATTTCTTTAATCTACTATTTTTTTGGTCATTGTCGTGACTGGCGCTTGGACCGGTCAATTATATGTCATCATGCAATGGCTGTGCTGTTATATTTTATGTTCTTATTTACCTTCTATAATGTTTAAATAATATTATTACATATGAATACTAAGGTGGGTAAGGGTTGGCATGTTTAGGTTTTAGTGGTTTTCCTAAACCTTGAAGCAAATGCTTTGCTAAGACGAACCAATCCACTGTTGCACACGGTTTCGTCACCACACTATACAGGTTTATACTGATCTTCTGGGGCACCATACATAACACTTACATCACAATACAATATTTAAAATGTACCATAAAAATAAATAAACTAAAGCAGCAGCGGTGTAGGAATTGAGTGAGCATCAATCCACAGAATAGCATAAAATGCATTTTTCTGAGATAATTGTGTACTTGGTGCAACACCATCAGGCTTTTTTGGACTGATGAATCAAAATTCATAATCACCAGTACCACTTTATCGTTTTTGCATATCATGAAAAAAAAATATTGATGCAAATCAAATTCTACATCCAACTACGCAAAAATACAGGATATCATTTTTGAAAAAATGAACTTATTCAACTTAATGTAATTGGTCAACAATGTGAATTTGGAAAGTATTTGTATACTCAAGAATCGTTTACAAGATACTAATGAAATTTTGTCAGGAATCCAAAAATGTTCTACTATATCGGGAAGTCAATGGCCAATATTCCGGTATAAACAGAGGTATCATGTTCTTAAAAATATTTTAGAATGAAAGAGAATCTTGAATAAGCTAGAGTCCAAATCTTCAGAATTCCTTTCTTTAGAGGAACTACTACCATGTGAGTATAATCTGTAAAGACATGTCCTATTTTTTCAAACCCTTATCTGCTTAAGAAAAAAAAATTTTGGTTATTTGGATCTGCACCTAGAAATTATACAAATACAATGAAGAAAATCTTGCCAGACCTGTATACTCACATCACGATATAAAGAATCATCTGATAAATTTCCATTATATTTTTGTATAATGACTCCCTAAGCAACTTTTTGAATGTCAATATTGATGTATATTTTGGAATGGTTTTCAAATCTAGGTTTTTAATGTAAGAATTGAGACTTTCACGGCCGGAGTTATTATTGAAACAAAAACGTCTTCCGGGATTGAACCGTCCAAAAAGGCAACCGTAGTTTCCAACGTTTTGCCACCTATCGTAAGGGGCTTCATCGGGGCGAGAAACTTGAAACAAACAAAAAAAAGTTCAAGGTAGACAACTGAAAGTCAGGAAATCAACTTGTGGCTTTAATAAATTGATTATAGTTTTGACTTGGTTTTGTTTGTTTCAAATTCCTTGCTCTGATGAAGCCCCTTACGATAGGTGGCAAAACGTTGGCGACTACGGTTACCTTTTTGACACGGCCCAATCCCGGAAGACGTTCTAGGTTTTTATACTATTATTTTCCGGACTTATGGGCCGTGGTCTGTTGGAACTGCTGCGGCTAAATGATGTCAAAAACACCACTGAGGATGTTTGCAGCAGCAGCAAACGAAACGTTTGGCAAAAGAAAAAGAAGGTCCAACCGGCCACTGTTTAATAGCCCGCAAAATCGTAGTAGAAAAATGTGAACTACAACTTTCTAATTTTGACATATTTCATAATCACAGTATTTATCGTTTTGTTACCTACTATGATTATAAAGTATAAAGGGGAGGTTTGAATGTATGAGTAAGACAAATAACGTCAGTGGGCAAATACGAATAGAGTTAAGAGTTATATTTGTCGAATAATTTAGAATAGGTACATTCGTCCCTCACAAAATGGATACATGTGAAAGAAATCAATGAAACACACATCAACCATAGATTATACAGGGTGGTCCGTAATGAATGCGACAAAAAAATAACTGTGGATTCTACACGCGAAAATAATACGATTTAGCTAAACTTGTTCAAATAAATTGTTGCTCGTTTTATTTATTTTATTCGATAATTTCTCAATTTAATGTTGGAATTGGCCGAAAATTTGGATATATCGCAAACTGGATGGCAAATATCGATAGATCAGTCGATTCTAAGTAGAAAAGGTATACTTCTCTGATACCGATATTCCTAACCAATTTCGAGATATATAATAACAAACGAAAATTTTACATCCGAACAAATACTAGATGTAAAAACCATGAACAGTAAAGATGTTTAGCGTCGAATACGGTTAACATGGAAACCAGACCAAAAGCAAGTAAAAGCAACCTAAATGACATCGTCAATTGAAAAAATTCTTGAAAACATCTTGCAAGCAGCAATGGAAGCAGTCAAAAACGAAAAGTTACCAAAAGTGAAGACAAAAAGCTTTTAGTTTACCAAAGAAATTAAAAATAAGTGTAAAGAGAAGAGCGAATAACTAACAGTCGTGTTTGTAAAGGGTGATACGACGAAACCTAAGGAATATAGAAAGATCAAACTATTGAGTATGATATTGAAACTAATAAGAAATTTTTTTTACAAGTGACAAAAAATAAAATAGCGCCTTTTTAAAGTATTTTTGCGTTCACTAAATTGTCAAAAAAATTTAATTTACGAAATTTTGTATAACTCAGGTTATTGAAATTATTTCAAATATAGGATGCCTTCATTTGAAAATGTTACAAATAAGATTAGTTTGTAAATTATTCTAGAACACTAATATTACCCGTCTCTAAAGTGCTCTTTTTTCCGAGAGATTAAATTATTATTCAAAATTGCCTAGAAGATGTGTAAATTTGTAGATAAGTTCTTTAAATTTTCATAATCTTTGATGAAAGTATTAGGAATGTTTTAAACAAAAGTCGATAAGTCTGCAATTATTTTATTGCTTCAGGTGAAAATCTGAAAATTGGAGTAGGAGGGAATTCAGTGGTCTGGTAGTAATATTAATATTTTGATCTAGAGACAACAGGGCAACTACAACCTAACTTTCTCAGTAACCTCAGGGTGGTTTTCAGTAATTTTTGTTTGGCTTATTTCCTATTGTTGAGTTGTCAGAGTCTATGTTAGCTTGGTATAGTCGTTAACCCATCCGGGAATGTATTATTTTTTGGAATTTTCTGGGAAAAAATCTCACTTAGACTAGGAGTAGTACTAAGTAAGCTAGAACACCTAACACTCAAGCTACTTCTACGTACACATAGCCCCGACTAAAATAGTAAACGGTTTTTCCCAAAACCACAAGAGTAAGAATCTAGGAAACACTGTCGCGAAACACAGAGAACGCCTATTTGGTATTTTCAGTTGTCACCTTGCATTAGCCAAATCTTGAAATGAATGTTACGGAACTTCAGAATATTCAATTATATGGCGATGATGACATATTCTATTCGGTGAGTGATTCTTTTGCTGAAAATAGTTCTACTAGTTCCAGCTCCTATATAGATAATGGGATGATAGTGATGTTGTCATAGGTTTAAGTCTCTGCGGTTCATGTTAGGATATAAAAGAAATTACCGTCTTGTTTGCAGAGGCAAGAATTTTTCTTAATCATTTTTTTGCGCTCTATGCCACAATTCACATTATCAGCAACACCTATGACTTGCTCATATTTTTACATACATTGCTATTCTCTTTTTAGGCTCCGCTTTTCTTAAAAAAAATTAAAGGGTGTTAGCTAGAAATACTAAACTACAATGACAGCAACATTTTTTTTCTCGGTCATTATGTGGATCGCATGATGAAATTCCATCTCATTTTAAGAAAATTAAATTAATTCTTTTATGGTTAAATAAATAGTTTCTAGTAAGTAAACCTGAGGTATCAGATTAAAAAACACACAGAACCACAATATTAAGAATACACCATAAGTTTTTTCTATTTGCCTTTTTGTACAGTTTGACTAAGTTCGTTATTATTATATCCCATAGTGAAGTACATGTCAATATGTTGTTTGTTGAGATAGTCAAGAAACATATCCAAACAAGAGAGACCATAGAGTCAAATGATGAATGTGTCATTTATATACCTATGTCATACTTTAGGTTTTGATTATGAAATTTCCTAGTGTTAATTTCATTTCCTCTCTTTAAACTTGAACAAATCAGAACTTAATAAGACAAACTTCTTTCAGTCAAGAACATGGCTTGGTGCACAACTTGATTATTGTGCCTGTATTTTTCAATCTTTTGAAAGAAAAACACGGAATGTTATCAAGCTTCTTTTGAACGTATTTACAGCGTTATCTTATAAAATTTCAGAAAAAGGTACAAATCCTGCTTAAGATGCTGAAAAGTAGGATGTTGTTTTTGTCATTTACTTAAAGGACGATCTCTCGGAAAGAGACATTTTCAATTTTTTACTTAAAAATAAACAAAAAGGTTGAATACATTTATATTGTAATCTGAATACTACAAAACGATATTACATTAAAATTAACCTTGAACTTGAGGTCATTTTTGATAACAAAAGTTGCAGGTAGTTTTAAATGTGACGTTAGTTGAAATTATCTGTTTGCGATTACTTTGTAAATATTTTAGTTTTACTTTGACCGTCTTTGCGAAAGTACGTGGATTAGTGTATTGCAGTTAAGGGAAATTCAGGCCCTTTACGCAATTTTAATAAGGTAGGATAACATTATTTAAAACAGGAATAAATATAATCGGTTATAAGCAAGCCTTAGAAAATTAGTAACACGTTTTTTTATTGTTCTATATTTTGCACATTAATTATGTTCTTCTTCAGGAACAGTAAAATTAATTACCAGTAATTCGGTATATCGTACAGTATGTTAGGATGGATGGTAATACTCGTTCACATAAAAATAGTTATTTCATTAATTAAAATAATATCATTACTATTACGCCGTGAAAAAAAAGCAGGGAAAAAAAGCAGACAGAAAGAAAAACCGCGAAAAAATAATTCGATAAATAAGTAGCAGGAGGAAAAAAAGGCGCATCAAGGGATTAGTTGTGACGCAAGAGTTAATTACTTGTCAATTAAATGATCAAAATTTCATTACCTATTACGATATAATGATCTTTAACTATAGTTAATCATAGAGTGTGTGTAAGTATACCATGAATTCAAACATAAACTACATAATTAATTATGTTCTGTTTTATGAAATACAAAAATTTTAAAAACTTTCGCTATAGTTTCTCAAGATTGTTATGAAAATTATAGTATGGCCTCCATATAGATATAACAGTCATTTTAGAGAATCTAGTAGTGTATCATACGATGATATACATTTTTATAGGCATCGTCCGGCGTTCTTTTTTTGTGTATGTTTTATATCCCGCCTTTTTTTGGCAGTTTTTTTCTACCGGATTTTTCCGCAATTTTTAATATCCAGCTTTTAGATTCTCCGACTTTTCGTTCCACTGTCCTTTTTTCCGAGTTTTTTTTTCGTCGAATTATTTTTCAAGCCTTTTTTTCCGTCGGTTTAATAGATGCTTTGTAAAACACGAAATTTGTCAACGCCTTATACCGAATAATTGGTAATTAATTATATTGTTCCTGAAGAAGCACATAATTAATGTGCAAAATTAGAACGATAAAAAAGTACTAATTTTCTAAGGCTATTATACCCAATTACAATGATTTCTGGATAAAACCTTTCGAAGCAATAAAAAAATTCTGTTATATATATTATTTAAAACTACTATATTGGTTCAGAAAAGAAGGAAATACAAATTATTTCTTCAGTGATAATAGGGGAAACTGTTATACCTTGAAACACTTTTAAGTTTTTGTTTATAAATCAAATCATAAATAAAAAAATAAAGAAATAGTTTCCAGTTCATCCGTGGAATTCAACTACAGCAGCAGTAGTTATCTACAGAACATTAAAAAAGCATAAAACTCATCCCTTTTCTGAAAAAATTGTGTACGGATTACGTCTTGGGGATGAAGCAAGGCGTGTGAAATTTTGCGAGTTAATATGCTCAAAAATTACTAAAAATCTGGGATCTCTTCACAAGATTATTTGGACTGCTGATCAAAATTCACAATCACCAGTACCACTTTAATGTTTTTGGTTAATTATGACAATAGGGTACAATATCAAGTGGTCGATGAAAATTTGAACGGGTTAATACTAGGATATACTTGGAGGGTTTGTTCGTGATTTTTTAAATTCTTTACCAGACCGTGGAATTAAATTGATTTAATTATTTTTATAGTGAAATAACGCGTAGTGGCGTGCAACTCTGCATTAAAACGTGATATATAAATATAACCATACATTTTTTGAATTTGAGTTTCACACTGGATTTCAAAGCTAGGTTAAAATTTGTAAAATTTTGACGGTGAACTATAAATATTTTATGTAATAAGATGAGGAGTTATGCGACGGTTTTAAACCAAAAATTTTAACACCCCTTTTTTTTACTTTTTCCGACGAGTTAGTACGTTATATTGAAGCAAAAAAAAGTTATGTCCGACTGCCGACCGGCCGGTCGTCCGTCCCTATGTAAACAAGATATAGAGAAAACTACCCATCCGATTTTTATGAAACTTGGTACAAAGATCTTATTTATAATTCCGAAGATCTGATTAGTTTTTGGGCATAATTTATATAGCCAAAAGGGCCTTTAACTTACACAGATTTTCGAATTATTGAAATATTTTAAAAAATATTCATTTTACGCAAACTTTGTTTCAAATAAAAGTTGTTTATAATTTAGTTATACACATTTTTGTTTAAACTATTTTTTGATCCGATAAGGAATTACTGAGATATAACAATCACGTGACCAATATCACTTTTACAAAAAAAATTGAGGGAGAAAAGTTGTTGGAAATTCTATTGTCTATAGCTTTTGTTTGAAACATTTTTTTCTAAAACGCGATTTTATTTTCGGTTATTAGGGCGATGTGAAGTTCCGCGATTTTTTTAAATTTTGACATATCAAGTGATTAATTTTATAATCACAGTCTACTTTTTGTAACTAGTTACAAAAATAGTACTTTTCTAAAATCGTTTTGAAATATACTTTGATTATGAAGTATGTCACTTTATAAGTTTAATATGCATACTTTCAGTTATCAATGATTGTTGTTTTAAAGTCATATTTACAAAAATTTACCAAAATCAGAATTTTCCGTAAAATTGTTGAATTGAATTGTTATCTCACAACTCATCTATTTGAAGTACAAACAAGTGATGTATAGAAAATTCCAGAACTTTAAAATAAAAGTTGTAGAGAGATAATTTACAATAACTTTTATTTCTTAACTTTTTTGTGTAATCCATATCAGTGGATTTTGATCCTACTGGGTCATGGATTGTGTAACCGTCCAGTTGTTACTACCGCTATAAGGAAATGATTAAGGTTTGCATCGTAATATGATGACAAAATTTTACTATACTAAACAATTACGTATTCATATGTGAGGAAAATCCTAATTATTTAGGCCTTCTTACAAACTTGTACGCCTTGTTTTCCCAATTTTTTTATTGAAATTTGTTAAGGGAAGATTAAACTAATTATTTGCATTAAAACATTTGGGAAAATACTTTTAGTTTTCGAAAGAAAAAAATTCAACAAGAAATATTCTGTAACTCATGCGGGGCTATAATTTGTTGATGGCAAATTCGACAAACTTGTCCGCCGTATTTTCCTAATTTTTTTATTGAAACTTGTTGATTGAAGATTAAATTAATATTTTGCATTAAAACATTTGGGAAAATGCTTCTAGTTTTCGAAAAAAAATATTTAACAAGAAAAATTCTGTAACTAATGCGGGGCTATCATTTGTTGATGGCAAAATCGACAAACTTGTTACTATATGAGCAGAAAATGCAATGATCAACGGACAAAAGGAGTAGCCATTAATACTGCAAGATAAAATATTGACGAAAGGATTCTGATGGCCAGTTTCCTCAAATTGATTTGGGTAATGCTTAAGCTTAGATAATACTTTGACAGAATTACTGTTATGGAACCGAGGATAAGAGTCACATTAAAACTAAACGACATCAAAATACATGCTATCAGCGAATACTCCCACCAAATTTAAAAAAGAGAAAGAAAACTTCCATTTGAAACTTCAGAAACAATTCGACAAAATAAAAACAACGTAAAAGATGTTAATAATGGGAGGTCTAAATGCACCAGTAAGTAAAACAAAATTTAATGAAAAGATAATTGACGATAATGAGAAAATCCTAATAGAGTTATATTTCTTGAAACATTTTAATAATAAATAAAACTTTCTTTCCTCAACTCTGCCATAGTAGATTAATAATAACAAACGAAAATTCTACGTTTCTCAAGAAATACTAGATGTAAAAAACTTTGAGCAGTACAGATGTTTAGTTTAGGGTTCTAGGACATTTTAGTGTTCAACGCCCCCAGTTCATCGCCGCCGATTCATCGCTGGACTGTTTAATCACCGCCCTGTTCTTTTCCAAGACGATTCATCGCCCCGTTTTGTCGGTATCGTTTCTCAGTGACTTTATTCATTATGATGATGAATACCATCATTGACTTGGTTGTGTTGCTTCCAAGTTACAGTTTGTATTTTATATTTGTTTATAAATGTATTTTTCTACTTATACACATTGGTGGCAAAACGTATGGCAATTAAACATCGGCGATGGAACGTCCCGGCAATAAAAGATCGACGATAAAACGTCTTGTCGAATAAACAGTCCGGCGATGAACTGGCGGCAATGAAGACGCTTTTGTTTTAACAAGAAATTATTGTTTTGTCTGTAGACACAAGTAGTATTTCTTAATCTTAAACGCTCTGTATCATCATTCACAATATCAGTAAAACCTAAGACTTGCTAATATTTTTACATACATGCAATTCTCAGTTTAGTCTCCGCTTTTTTTTACCAAAAATTAAAGGGCGTCAGCTAGAAATAGTAAAATACATTGACAGAAAAAAGTTTTTCAGAGTGAAGTAGATGTCAACATGTTGTTCACTGAGATAGTCAAGAAATATATCTAAAGAAGAACAGCCAGGGAGTCAAATAATGAATGTGTCATTTCATTAATATACCTATAGCGTACTTTAGGTTTTAATCATAAAATTTCCTAACGTTAGTGTTATTTTTTAATCGGAATGTAGTTAGACAAACTTCTTTTAGTCTACAAAATGGGTTGGTGCAAAAATTGATTACCTGACTTTTAATAGCCTACCTTAGACTGTTGTGTTTACTTTTTTTAAGGTTTTTTTTATATTCCAAGTCTTTCTTATGATAAAACGAAACATTGGCAACTACGGTTATCTTTTTGGCTACTATTTGGTTAATCAGTACTCTATACCCTATACAATGAGACCAATATTAGATTATCAGTTATTAATACTCAAGAGGTTGATTTTTTCCGGGTAATTTTCTATTGACGAAAACCTTTTTTCCATAAAAATTATTCTAGCATTAAGGGGATGGAAATATTGCGACACGTAGGCCCTTAATTCGAGAATAATTTTCTAATGGAAAAAAATTTTAATCTCAGAAAAAAAAATACCTGAATGTAAAATCAACCTCGTGTGTATTACAGAAGATAATATTATGTTATTTTTGTATATTTTAGGTACAACATTAATTGTTTGACAATAATTTTTTGGTTGAGGGAAGGGTTACTTTGACACCGATTTTTTTCCACTTAGCAAAAGCTATTTTTGTCACTATAAAGATTCCCATTGGTCTATTTTTTTTTTAATTGACAATTTCATTGGTTAATATTGAAAAGAATACATTAATAATGTTTAATTGCACCACTAGCAAAGGTAGGATACTACTTTGAATAAGACTTGTATCTCAGGAAGTCAGGATTAGTCTTTGGTTAACTTAAAAGCTTCTGATTTCATCATCACTTGCCACTAAAGTGCAAATTGTAATTTTCTACTTCTTCCTCTCGAGCCAGCTATGTATATCCAAACAAGTGACATTCCAGACTAAACATTTTCCATTTTTACAGGGACTCATTTCGCATGTTATTTCGCCATTGTTTCTATAACACCCAACTCGCTCTCTTGGCGCTTTTTGAGTTTTTTTTTTACTTCTCCCTGTTTCATAACACTCATTGACAAAAAAATTAATTCGGGAGCTCTCAAAAATTCTTGAACAATAAAATCTTCTTTAACGAAAAATTTCTTTTTTTCTATCCCGTTTTCAAAACCAACTCTTGCTTGCGATGGGCAAATAATTCTTACAGCGTCAATCTTTACTATGTCTTTCCGACATCAAATCTCAATCTTTTCTTCAGAGTTGTTAAACAATCTACAAAGAACAATGATTTAATGCTTAATGGCGACTTCTTCTTAGTTGAAGTTATTAGACTATGTGTCTATCGCAATTACATTTTCTGAACATAACTCCAGAGTACCCACTGTTTGAAATTTTATTTTCCATTAATCTATAATATGGATGTACATTCTAAGACAGTGTGTGGTAATTCTTAAACAGATTTTTGACATTAACGTATTGGTACTAAAATTGTGTTAGAGAAAGGTTTTCATTTCCTTCTAGTTTTTAATACTTATTCCTAATGGCGATGGTAAAGATTTCTTATAGTGTTACCTACCACATACTTATTATTTTCGAGTAAAATCTTCACAGGCTTCAAACTCCAATTTTTTTTTCTTTAGATATGTATTACCAAATGAGTTAATTCGTTCTTTATCCATAGATTTTTAACGTTGGGTTTTCTGAACACCACAAATATAGGTACAGCTTCAGAGTATTCAGTATCTAAAATTTAGTTTCTCATTTTCTATAACATCTTTTTAATTTTGAATGTATTGGTTCTAAAATAGTGTTAGAGAAAGACTGTTATTGGCATTAAAATGATTTTTTTTGAATAATAATTTTTCCAAATTTTCATAGTCTTCAGGTTAGTTGTGAATACGGTTATTGTTTTTGACATACTATGTATAAACGTCATCGATTTTCAGAATTTCGCTCTTTTTGGACATTTTTAAGGATGCCATACTTGATCTTAAATTACCTAGACGGTCACTGGTGATCTAGCTCTTATTAATTTGTGTGTTAATGGCGTTGGAAGTGTAGTCTTTTTTGTAAGAATATAACGTCCACAGTATTTTGCTAGATATACATTAATTTAGTCAGAATCAACTTTTAATGGAATTCCAAATGCATCAGATTTTTGAAACCTAAATCGTTTAAGCTTGAAATCCTCAGGAATTATGATTGGCATTCTTCGTATGACTATATTTGACTGTAAATATCCATAGCTTTTTTTTATTTTACTCATAGTTCTTTGAGATTTTTGTGAAGATTGCACAAATTTTAATTTAAAATACCAATCTTAAATTATTGATTAATTCAATTGCTTTGTCATAATAATATTATTTAAAAAAGTAATATGTTATTTTGGTTGCTTTTGATAAATAAAGTAAGTACAAGGGGTGTAACGAACACGTTTTTAAATATTGCCTGCAAATTATTATTCAGGTAAGTATTGAAATTTTACTACATCGAGACAGACTTCTCCAGTTAACTGTTTCTGCAAGGGTGGAAGCTGTTTAACTAAGCATTTTAATCCTTAAATGTACCTGTCGTAAATTAACATGTAGGATTTGCATACAATTTAAGTATGATTCTCGGAAGTTCTACAAAATTACCGTTCGTTTACGAAATGACCAAAACTTATAAGTGATTACCCAGTGACATAAATACATTTCTTTTTCACAAAAGCTTATGTATGCGGGATCAATATGAATATGAAAGTGCAATTATGTTGGGTTAAAAGGGTGAATTCACCCTAGTCTCACATGTGCAGATTTGCGGAAGAGGAAGAGTAACGGTGAGCTCTTGGTTATTTATGACATTGCAAAATGGATGCTGTATACATCTGCAATACAGACGCTTTTGAATGAATCCACGTTTTGGGTAGAAAAGGGTTCGGACGAATTTACACTTCCTAGTCTGACAATATGACAAGTTTTCACTGCTTTCCCCTATTAGTTACTCAAACAATTTATAACTGACGTAAATTTCACTTTTGGAGTCACGCATTTCGTCAACCCGTTAGCGATTTCCGCGGTATTAAGCGTTTTGAGGAAATTAATAACGCGATTTTCGCGCAAATGTGTGTCACAATTGGGTTAAACGTAACTGTAAATGGTCAAAGGGATTGTCAAGTGCCAGGTGCCACGCGCTGAATTCTAAAGGGTTAGCTCCCACACATTTCGCATAATATAAGGGCTAATACGTTGTCAACACAGTTATTGCGGTCTTCTCTATTATAAAAAAGATCCTGGGAATCGCTTTGTGGTAAATTGGAGACGAAAAACTTGAGAAATACACGGTATATAGATTTGAATAAGATATTTCTTCTGGAAACAGTGCAATAAATACCCTATAACAACCATTCTTGTATATGTTATGGTTTCCCTTCAAATACAATTTTATCATATTTTTTTACTTCTTTGAAAATAAAACGCCGACAACTAACTGTAAACAGTTGTAAAAAATATAACGGACACTTGCAATTTTAAAAAAACTTTCAAATTTTATGGCTACTGCACAAGCTTTGTGAGAGACCTTTTTTGAAAATTACTTACGATTTTTTATGGACTCTCATCAACAGTCTAGCATCTCTTTTATAAAAAAAGGAACACATTTGTGGTTAAAATATGTTGTCTTGTTTAGGAAAGGTTGGTCGAAAATTGTTTGTGAATGACCAGTGTCCATTTCTCCGAACGGTTTCATAAGAATCATTCATATTTCATAAATATTACGAAGAATAGTGGTATTTTGCAAAATTCACATAAACCCTTTCACAACAACAGCTGCTTCTACTTTCCGCTTTCTATAAATATAGGTCAAGTTTCGGTCTTTATGTATATTTGCATTAAAGCTTAAAAGTTTTACGGGAATTCTGTACACAGTTATGGGACATTTGACATAGACATCAATCATAAATATACAAAAGACGTTAAGTAAAAGTAAGTATAGGCCAGTTTGAGAATTTCGTGTTCAAAACCCTTCAATAATGCTCATATTTGTAAAGGCTGGTCTTGTATGACAAGTGACAGGCAGGCACTGGTTTTTAAAGGGAAGTATAGTCTTCAAGATGTAATATACTGTCGAATTGACTTTTATTAAATAATTCAATAGCACTTTATGACCTAATCGATCATTTGTGTCATTAAATTTGATTTTATTTGCGTGTGGTAGAAAATCACTATAACGATTTGTTTTCGGCAGTAATTACTGTTCTTAAATCAAATCTCCCATTTTATGTAGTAAAGATTTATTTCGATATAATTTTAATCAAATTTACTTTACATTTTATACACATATAAAATGGTTATGTCCTTCTTTTCAATTTTTTCAACGAATTAGTGCTATACTACGTTCAGCGAACACATGGAGTTAAGCCACTCCCTATAAATCCGCGCTGAATTTAAATAAAATTATTTTATTGTTTTAATTTTTTAAAGTCAGTGACATAATTTGTGCGTTGTTTGACATTGGTTTTGGTTATTATCTTATCAGTAGTTTGCTCTCGTTTCTATTCAATTTACTAAACGGTATTTTTAATACTTTATAACGTATAAATAAATTATTTTTGAATATTCGGGGCTTATATAAATTTACATAGTAGGTATAAAGTAATCTTTGCGTTTATTGGTTCAAATTACCACACATTAATAAAGGAATGGCTTAACTCCATGTGTTCACTGAACGTATTATAGATAAAATGTTGTCTTGAGACCGATCAGCTTGTCCGTTCTTTAAATAATTGTTATTTGAAATTCATAATTATTTAAGTATTATTTTGTCATTTAAATGCAATTACTTTTTTAACACTTTTACTCGTTTAAAACATGCGTTTCTTTTCATATCTCGTCGAAGTTTTTTAGCACAAATATTTTAAATAATGTTATATTTACGAAACGTGTACGAAACTAGTAGTTTGAAATTATTTTGGAGAAGGAATGATATAAAAGAAGCTCCATCTGTGGGTGCCACATGATTTAACGGAAAGAAATTTAATTAACCGAATTTTCATTTGTAAATTTCTAAACAAAATTGAACCATTTCTGAAACGTATGATTACCGGCGATGAAAAGTGGATCACATAGTGCAATAATGTGCGTAAAAGATCGTGTCAAGAAAGAATGAAGCTTCACAAACAGTGGTAAAGCCCGGATTGACACTAAGAAAGGTGATGCAGTGCGTTTCGTAGAATTGGAAAGAATTCGTGCATCATAAGTTGACGCGACCTGGCCAAAAGATTGATTCTGTACTTTACTGTCAGTAATTGACAAGATTGAAGCAAGCGATTGAAAAAAACGGGCCGAATTTATCAACAGAAAAGCTGTTGCGTTTTATTAGGACAACGTCAGAACACACACATCTTTGATTACTTGAGACAAATTAAGAGAGCTTGGATGGAAAGTTTTGATAAGACTAACATTTGCTTCGGTATCTGCAGAACTCTCTTAATGGTGTAAAATTGGCTTTACAAGAGGCCTGTGAAAATCAGTTGCTCAAGTTTTTGACTGTTGTTCGCACATATTTGTTTCAATAAAGTTCCTTTGAAATTAGAAAAAAAAATGTTTGAATTTTGTTTAAAAATCGGTTGATGACTTTTTAACGAAGATCATTTTTTATAGATATGAAATTAAATATTATTTGAATTAGGATAAAATTATATTTACACAAGTAGTGCTTAAACAATTGTTTATTGGATTAATGATTACCAAGATACGATATCGACGACATAATCTTCAATTACAATTATCAAACTTACTAAAATTGGCGAAAGGAGTTGAATGTAAGGTTTAAATGATGCAACAAGATCATTGTAAACTCACTGAGTGCGACGGGGCCATATCTTACCGCGCCTTTTGTTTTGAAAGATTTGATAAGGGAATCCTGGAACGATTATTACCAAGAGTGTACAACTTGTACCATATGATATTGATGTAGTACCAAAAATAAGAAGAGATTCACACGCCAAGAAACGAAATATGGATAATGCAAGCTGAAAACCTTGTCACAGAAAACTATCTATTCGAGAACTTGAGTTCCACTTAAATGAAAATAATAAGAAAAACGTAAAAATTAAGAGAAGAACGTATCTAGCAATTAAGAGCTTACTGTAGACGTACAAAACCATGTATAAAAAGCTGCTGATACTCTGCATATATGTATTTATAGTGGATCGCTACACACAAAAACTTCTAAGCAAGTACTCAACCAAATATCAGCAAGAAGCCCACGCTTCGTTTTAAGGATCAGATAAAGGAGGAGGAGAATTCTTGGAATCAGAAATTTGTAGGTTACCGCAAAGGAAAGCACGTTAAAACAAGCAAAACCCACCAAGATTATGGGGCCACTAAGAAACAAAGTTTGTTTGAAATTACATTTTCTACAACTTTTATTACTAAACGTATCCGTAGGAATTTAAAATGTTCAAGGTAGTCTATTGAAATAGTCTCGGACATTAAAAAGACAAAAAGGGGACACAAAAAAGCGTTTCTCAATTCCTTTCTTCTTGATCTCTGTACAACTCGACTGAACTTAAGGGAATATATAAAGAATAAAACAGAAGTGTTGGTCACTAATAAAATGTCACTATTTACATTAAATCATTTTTTGCACTAAATTAGTCTTTCTTGTTGGTATGGATAATATATATATATATATAGACGGTTAAATCTTAGAAATTACCGAAGGACAGGGCACCCTGAACAGTAGTCACTCTGACTCAAGAAAACGTCGATGCGAATGGAAGCTCATCAAGATTAAACCATGTCTAACCGAAATGTCGAGAATTAAAAAGTACTTAAGAGTTTTAATTTGATCCATCCACACTTTCTCCGATAAGAAACCCCAGCGGAGTACATAATAATTGCCCAAAACTCTATGCTCATCATAAAAAAATACGAAACTCGAATGCTCTAACTTTAGAGCAGTTATTATGACTAGGAATTACGAATCACACCAATGCACCTGACTGATGCAACATTTGTAATTATGCCAATTGAAAGTCAAATAAAAAAACTTGAACTTCAATTGTGAATCAAAGCTTATCCCAAACATTGACATACACAAAATTAACAGTTATGTGTTTACAATCCTCTACTCGAAGACCACATGTGCCAAAATTTCTGACTTCAATAGAAAGTTGTTCCTGGAGTTTGTCTAGTCAACCGTGATTTATTTGTGTGTCGTTATTAAAGAAACCTAATTGGTAGTTGATGTGTTTCTAGAACTGGTCGAATTTAATCACATGTCTGCATCTGTGACACAATCCTTTCTATGCTTAGAAATCACGAAATTCAGGAGTGTACTCTTCAATAAAGCGTGATAAGTGCACTTGTGATGATACCTCAGTAATGGCTGGAAAAATAAAAGATGTTGAATTGTTGAGGCAGTAATATCTAATGTTGGTCATCTGGTACTGCCTTGACCAAAGTCTTGAATCGTGTGAAAAAACCGAATCAGATCAAAAACTTCAAGTTGTTCATGCAAAAATATCATAGGCTTTATACTACAAACAAACAAGAATTAAAAAAATGTGTGAGAAACTCATATGTGAAGTTCCTGAAGATTGTAAACACTCGTTGGTGTTTTGCTTGCTCATTTACGTGCCTGATATATGTACTTCATTAGCATAATCAATAATCGATCGTTTTTTTTAAATCTAAAGTTATTTTAAAACAATAGAAAATATTTTTAAATAATGACAAATTGTGGTGGTTTATTTTTGTCAATTTCAGTTTGGGTAGCTTGTATACAGTTATGACAGCAATATAATTAGTAGTCTACCGGCTATGACGCTTCACTTCCGAAGAAACAGTTCTCCTCGCTCTCACTCATAACAACAATCATATCCATGATAACTTCTTGAAAAATTCTCTAAATACTGTTACACCACTGGAGTTTCTAGAATAAGTTAGAATGATGGCGGTGTTTTAGAACTCCGTATCCTGAACGTTCGATTATCTTCTAGAATATTATTTTACAACTGTAAAAGCGTAGTCATGTATTTATTCAGATCAGTTCGAAGATATGATTTAATGCGAGTTGATATAAATTGTAACATGTAATATTAATTGTGTATTTATCAGAGTTGTATTTTAATATCTTAATACCGTAAGAGTGTAATTCGATCCTGACTGTTTACTTATCTCAGAATTGTGAATGCGATAAGAAAAACTAACGATAAGATTCATTACAATACGATGATGATGCCTTGTCTAAACGTATGTAATAAACAACTATGTTTAATTAAAAAAGTAACCCTTGACCACACCTCTTAAAAGTTCAAAAAATCACTATTTTGTTATTAAAAAAATCTTATCAAATAAACTCCAAATTCTTACCGTCAAATTCCATTTTCGCATACAATCTTAACATATTTTTGCTTCAAATAAAAGTTATTTGTAATTTAATTATACACAACTTTTGTTTAAACTATTTTTACACGATAAGTGATTACTGAGATATAAAAATCACGTGACACTAATTTTTGTAACAATATCTCCACCAATATCAATTATACAAAAAAAGTTGAGAGAGAAAAGTTGTTGGAAATTCAATTGTCTATAGCTTTTGTTTGAACCATTTTTTCTAAAACGCAATGTTCATTTCGCTTTGTCCCGACGTAGTGTAGTAGGCAGCGTTTATTTTAATTCATTATGTTATTTCAGACCATTGAAATTGTATAGGTATGTATATTCATTCAATATTTATGTATTCAAATTCAAATAAAATTATTCTATTCTATATAATTTGTTACCACTTAAAATTAAATAAAAACAATTGCTCGTAATTCTCATAAGATTAATAAACTTTTTTTCCAGTTTTTCTTGGAAACGTTAATTGAAATTTAATTTTCGGAAGTTAATTACGTAAAAACTGTTGTTTTGAATTCCATTCTTTCCGTATAGGAAATCTCCACGTATGATTACACCGATTAAAAGTTCATTAAAGTACTAATAACTTATAGTAGTACGCTCTTTAATTTAAGCCGTATATTGAGTCATATCTTAACAAACAAAGCAGGTTTTTTCCGATTGCATACAATTTTTGTATTAATATTTTATTTCTACCTATTTATTATACAGTGTGTCTATTAAAGTTAGAAAATTTTTGTTATTATCGGATTTTGAAAAAAAAGTTGTTCTTGATAAAAAGTTTTGCATGGTGCAAAAGCTAAAATGTAACGATCAGATATCAATTTTTTAAAGCCAGTATCCTAGGCTCGTCAATTAATACGAACTTTGTTCAAGAGTAAAGGACCATTATTTTTTACAACACAGAAGAATGTTATAATGAAAAGTCCGTTGGAATTAAAAGTTATACCCAAATATGAAATTACAGTAATTTTGCATGAAAATTCAGGTATGATGATTATTTACGTCATACATTATAAATATTTGCTGTTATAAATTTCAGTACTGAATTTAATCCCTCTTATCTGTTAAAAATACGATAACCTTTCTATCTTCTTGAACAATCTTTCACTTTAAATGCGTAATGATAGTAATATATTTAATTACTATATATATTTTAGAAATAGAAAAATCGCTGCAAAGAATATTTTGTAAACAAACATCACATATTTATACAGAAACAAACATAGTTAAACTTTTTTTCAAAAAACAATAATAAAAAAATTCTCCATATGATTCCACACTGTATAAAAATATAATTCAAATGTAACTACACACGTAATTATAGTAAATGGGAGGTGATTTTACATGGTTTTGTGAAAACTGAAACCACACATCAAACCACTTAAGTTAATTAATGGGACGTATCTGTTACATGAATGACAATGACGATTCTTCATTCACATTTAATTTTGGTAATAAATATTACAAAATAATACGACACTTAATTTATTACAAAATTGACAAACTTTATTTTTTAGCAGGTATTACATGTGATAAATCGTACTTCCCTCTAACACATTTTAATTTAACACCCGGACAATCTTGAACCCTACCAACACGAACTAAAACAATATTATGTTCTTGCAAATTATGACCGATTCCGGGTATATAAGCCACCATTTCTTTGCCGTTGCTTAATCGCACTAAAACGCATTTTCTATTCGCCGAATTTGGTTTCTTCGGTTTTTTTATTAAAGTTTTTAAAACGACACCTTTCATGAACGGGTTACCGTCTAATGGGTTCTTCGACTTTCGGATTTTAAAGTGCGGGCCGGATCGATGCATTTGCGCCAGCGATGCCATGAATCTATCTGAAAACGAAATGAAAGCGATTGATTAATGAATAATTCTTACGTTTAGGCAATTTGTTAACTTAACACAGAGATTAGTGAGGTGACAGCTGAAAAGCGGTCAACAAATTAGAACTGAAGATGTCGTGAATGGGTCAAGCTTTACAATTTTTTTGAATTGAAAATGACATGGCAAAATTAACATCTAACAGTTCCATAGAATTCACAAATGCAATAACCAAAATCCGCAAGATTGCGATCAGTGCACACCAATTTGTTAGAAAAGGCAGGGAAGGATTGGCGAAAATTTGTATCTAAAAATAATTCAATATTTGAAGATAATTTAGATTTTGCATTGGATTCAAAACTTACAATGTTCGATTGTAATTAAATTTGAAAAATACATGTCTCGAATTTTGGTACCGATTTTAGGTTATTCAATTTTACTTAGTACAATTCTGTGCTTAATCTGTTCACATCACCCTTTAGAGACTCACTGGCAGGTGACGCATCTTGGACATTGTCCAGCAGTGACAGATGAATAGCGCAAACCACAATACGTTGCTCACATCACGCTATATTGCACTAGGAAATAGGAAAATATGTCAATAGGATAAGCTAGCCACTAGCCACTGGCCAGTGGCCCCACACATACAAATACATTTCTGGCAACGTAATCGAATGCGACATTATATAATTATGTGAACCTAAAGTATTATATAAGTGATATTAGTTTATCTTCAATTAGTAACTAAGTAATGGCATTGAATGTAGGTACTCTTAAAAATAATACTTGCGACTATGATTTCATCAAAGATGGTTTCACTACAAAGTAGACTTTAAATATAGGTAGTGAGAATCATGAAAATAATGATCATAACAGAATTTTCTTAAAAGTTTTCAAAAGTAAAGTTTTGAATTAGTTGTTTTACAATTTGTTTTAAATTACTATACAACATAATAATTTGTTTGATGTATTTTTGTACATACACTATTAAAAATGAAAAATATAATTTAGTGGATTCGAAAATAAGCATAAAATAAAAATGAACTTAAAAATTGGGACGATGATATTAAAAACAAAAACAAACTTAAGGAAAAATAATTACAACAAAATTAGAAATAGCAGAATAAAGAAAAATAGCGTTAGAAGAAAGAAATCGGGAAAAATACAGAGAACGATCAAGGAAACGTAAGCTTCACATTCGAAAATGAATAAAGATTAAAAAATAATAAAAAGTAGAAACAATAGTGCGCTTCGAAGTGAAAAAAAGAAAATTGCGTTGTAAAAAAAAATTCAAATAAAAGTTGTACATAATGTAATTTATAACAACTTTCCTTTCCTAATTTTGTATAATTAAAGTGCTTGGAGATATTATTAATCAGACCAGTGATTTTTTAAATGTCATCTTTACATATGGACTCCTGGCCTCCGGACTAACATTTTTTTGTTTCATTATAATATACTAAGGGGCCTGGTGAACGACCACTGATCATAATGGTCACCCTGATCATAAACTACCGTGATCATAACGGCCACCTTGATCCCAACGCCCACCGATGCCAGTATTGGAAAACGTCATTCAACAATAATCACAACGGCAACTTCAGAAGCTGATCATAACGGCCACCGTAATCATAACGCCCAATCTTAGTAATGATCATAACGGCCAACGATTCCGGTTAATAAAAAAGCTCAACAGTGATGTCGCTCATACTTGGACAGTGATCATTCTTCATCTTCCTCATCTTGGATATAATGATAATTGATCGTAACGGTCAACTTGTTCACAACGACCCCATTTCAGTTGATTACACGGCCACTTGATCATAACGACCACTCGTCCTCATTATTATAACGTTCACCTTGATCACAACATCCACCGACCCCAGTAGTGGAAAACGTCATATGACAATGATCACAACCGCCACTTTAGAAGCAGATCATAACGGCCACCGACGCCAATTGACCAAAATTTACAACAGCGATGATGACAAACGGCAGAAATTACGGAGTGATAAAGTTTTAGGGAAAAAAAAAATGCAAATTTATTAATATTTTTTAAATTGCTTGAGTAATTTTAGTGAAATTTAATATGCAGTGAGAGTTGCTGAGATTGAAATATAAATCAGGGATACGAGGTCTTGGCAGAACTGCAATTTAAAAATTGGCCTTTACAATCATAATCCAAGAAAGAGTAGCCTTTGTCATCATCGCGTTTGAACATTTTTGTTAACTGGCGTTGTGATCACCGTGGTCGTTAAGATCAGCTTCTAAAGTGGCCGTTGTGATGAGGGTGACCATTGTGATTATTGCCGTATGACTTTTTCCACTACTGGCGTCGGTGGACGTTGTGATCAAGGTGGCCGTTGTGATCATAGTGGCCGTTATGAAACAGCAAAAACCAGTTCTTCGGTTGAGGGTAAAACTAGTTTTACTTATTTTTCACTAATTACTTAATTAAAATTGTATTGGACGACTATAAGTCGTTTTCCTAATTATTTAACACCTTAATTTATAAATTTTGTTCCATTTTGTAAATAAACGAAAAAAAAAACAATTTAAATTTGGGGTTTTATTTTTTAGGTTATGAATCGTCTGTTGAAAAGTGATTATCAATTTAATAAGCCAAGCTTGGGAATAAAAAAAATTTAATAAGCCAAGCTTGGGAATAAAAAAAATGAGTGTAAAAACCGAGGTAAAAACGTAATTTTTAAGATTTTTTAATAAAAAAATTGAAATTGTATACATAAACTTTAACTTTCAGCTAACATAGTCCTACATGCGTATTATAATGCCAACACCTAATTAGATTATGAGATAGAGAGCCATGTGAAATAAACTGATGGAACCTTAAGAACTTCCATGAAAAACTGCCCCCCCCTCCACAGCAAGAAAAGAAATAAGAAGAAGGAGAAGAAGATGAAAAAACAGATATAGAAGAATACAGGAACAAAAGAACAGAATTGAGACAAATTTGTCAAACAAGAAAGGAATAATACGAAAAGGGGTTGGAAAAAGAGAAGTTAAAAGAAAGAAGAAAAACAAAGAGTGAGGAATTAAAAAATGGAAATGGAAGAAACAATAGAAGAAAAAAGGCTTAAGCTGAAGGTACTGATGGAACACAAGGTTAACAGTGGAGATACACATGAGAGAATGAAAAGACATATGAAAGAATATGGAAAGGGGAAGACTACCACAATAATGGAAGGAGACAATGATATAACCAAAGCAGGGGATAGGAAGTAAATAAACAAACTTAATGAAGGTAGGATACAAAGTGTATGAAATACTAAGAAAAAGCTAGAAAGGTACAGGAAAAAAATTAATACCGGATTGGCAGGCAAGCTTTTACAAGAGGGAGAAGTATGATTGACAGTATATAAGTGGTAAAACACTAATAAACAAGCAGATGGAAAAGAAGAGAGCCTTCGATAGGGTGAAAAGAGGACTAAACTACCGTGTTAGGTTATCTAGAAGAGGAAATGGAGAGACACCAGGTGGGAGGAATGGTAGTAGTGGGATAGAAGCATGGATATTAGCGTATGCGGACGACATAGTAGCAATGATAAAAAGTCAGAAGATATGAAAAGGGTAATAAGAACAGTAAGAAAATACTTGAAAAAAAGAGGTAAACGTGGGTAAAACAAAGATTATGGAATTTAAAAGAAAAAATTAGTATATATCCTAAACTACGACAATAAGAATAAAGAACAAGTAAATAAATTAAAAGGAAAGGAAATAAGATAATCGAATAAGTGTAGAGAATAGGAGAAAGAATGTTCGGAAAAGACTTGGAAAAAAGACGGTGATTATTCGAAAGCATATAGTCAAAAGACTGATGATGTACAGACCGGTGGGAATACAAGGGTGGGTAGATGTAGAAAAAGAATCAAGAGAAGTAGTACAAGTGGATATTGGGATTAGAAGGGAAACGCCAGGATACATACTGCAAGAGGAAGTAAAAATAGAAAAGAAAGAACACAAACAGGAAGAAAAGCGGTGAGGTATGAAGAACAGATGGAGAGGAAGAAAGAATATGAAATATTATACTACGACAGAGGATGATATGAGAGAGAGAGAGAGAGAGGAGATAAAAAGATTGAGGAGAAAAGGAAGAAGCATGAAAAAGAGGTAGTGAGAAGAAATGAAGTACAAGAAAAAAAGCAAGAGTAAAAGAAGATAGAGTAAAAGAAGATAAATATAACGAAAAGTTGAGAGATCATTACAGAAAGGACACAAAGATATATAATAGGAGAGAAAATGAATAGAGGGAATTGGATGGAGAAGAAAAAAGAAAAGCAATTACGTTTGAATAAAATATACAGGGTGTTAATTAAGCACTTGTACAAATTTGAAAGGGTTAATTTTTGACTAATTTTAAGATAAAAGTTCATAATAAGAACATGGGTCTGCAACGGTTTGGTTTCTGAGATATAGGTCGTCCAAAAAAACTGTCTTATTTGGTTTCTTGCTCAAATTTTTGTTAAGTAAAATGGCAATTGAACGAAATTCGGGATACTGGGTATATTGATGACGAGAAACTCAAATTTTAACTTAGTTTTTTGTTTAATGTTAGAGTGCTCCACATAAGGAATTGTTCTTGAATTTAATTAACCACAACTTTTTTGTGTCGCATTTTGTGTCAATTTTGACTAGGCAGACCTATTCTCCATTCAATTGTACATACAAAAGGTACTCTTAGTATTGTCACTAAAAGCAGCCGATTTGGATAAATACGGGTTTGAAGTTTAAACCTGCGTTGGAATTTTTTAAGTTGGTTCATTTCCTAGTTTTCGGGTTTACAACTTATTATTAACACCATGTATATCGGCGGCGGCAGCCGGTAAATGAGAATAAAGATTCAACGTTAAATTTTAAAAACCATGATATGTATAAGTTTTTTGTAAATTATCGGAGGCTCGTGCTCACTTTAACAAATACCTACTATAGAAATCGGCAACTAAAACTAATTTTACTAAAAGTTAAATGTAAAATACACACGAAACATATTTAAAACCTACAAAATATATAAACTACCAAGGCGAATGTAATTTTTCTGGTTGTGTTTTTTTTAATCAACTACTTTTAGCATTGATCGTTTTTGTGTCATCGTAGTTCTCAAATAATCTTTTAATCGTCTTAGTATTGACAAGTTTTTAAGTAATCTACCTACCACGAGCACTTGAAGTCGGATCTTCTTCTGATATTGTCTTAATTGGTCCGATATTGACCTGACCTTGCCTATGCTGGTAGGAATTCTGAGGTTGGATTCGTAATTAGCGACCTCAGAACCCTTGTGTAGGTAGAATAAACAACTTGTCAAAAAGTAGGTTCAACGCGGTAAAACATGTGACTAAAACTCTTAAATTAAAAATTGTATATCTTCACTTTTAATAATCATAGAATAATTTAAGAAAATTCATTGTAAAACCAAATAGTAGCAATATGCGATTCAATTGTGGAAAATTGAAACAAAAATAATTTGGAACTTAAAAGAAAATCGTAAAAATGGTTAAAATTGCCATTTTTGACTATTTGACTTGACGTTTCAAAAAACCTAACGTGCTAGAGCAATTTCAAGGTCAGATTCATTTTCAGCACAGAAAAACTACAAGAATCACCACCACCTGTTCATAAAACTGAGAAAATTTCGCAGGTCTGTGTTATCTGAACAAGCTTCAAGAATTCATCTAAGTTCTAAGATTTTGATCCTATGGTGAAAATAATATGTTTTTATATTAAAATTATAGGTGGAGGTCGAGTTAAAGCCCTCGCAAGTTTGGGCGAAACGTCGGCATTTATGTAGCAATATGACCGGTAGTTTTGTTACTCGATCTCCACTTAGAAGGAACACACCTTATAATTTCTCTTATATTAATTGGGGGAGAAAATGTTCTTAAATGGTTTTGTATTTTAATTAGGAGAAACGTAGAAACGAAGTGAAAGACTATTTGGGGGTAAAATGATAGTTTTGCCCCTACTGTTGAAAAGATATGGAGGCATCTGCCACCATGTAGTCGGGGCCTATGAATACATTTTTTGTGCAATAAAATTAAATAAACCATGAAAAAAGATATTTGTTAGATACCAGCAAAAACTGGTTTGTGATGTCTGTTTCAAGCCTAATGCCTACGTCAACAAAATCAGACAATGAATATTTGTTTCATTATTAATTCTGTTATAATTATTTCAAAAGCTAATCAAATGCGAGTTGTTTACTTGATCTTGTTAAATTTGCATAACAAGACGAATTTGAAGATAAAGACAGATACTTTTAGTTCATATAGACATAAATAAGGAGGCAAATACCATCTGAATGTGAGTATAGAACTATTACTTATTAAAACAAAACTGAAAAAGTTATTAATTTTGATTAACTTATACATTGAAAAATAAAGTATTTGTTAAACATATTTTTAGGTTTTCTACACTTATTTATAGTTTGAAAATCTTCATTTCTGATTGATGGTGTAGTAGACACATTCATGACATTTTCAAACGAATAATAAAATAAGCTTCGACAAGTTTTCTACAAACAATTATGATTAAAACCTATATTTCAATCACTTTGATTCATTCTGTAGGTGTTTTAACATCTATTGAACACAGCTTTATAAAACATTCTTACAAAATTATGTGATTATCAACCCATTTTAACACCTTATTGTGCTTTACTACTGTTTAGCCTCCCATTTACTTCCTCAAATTTAATTTAGTGGTTTACCTGTGTTTCACCCACAGCATGCGATGATTTTCAGGAACGGTTTTTAAAAATACAAGTAAACGGATTTAACTTTTAAGTATACAGTGACAAACTATGCAATTATTAAAATACTTCATGAAAGCTGAAAGACGTACCTTGATAACTTACGAATGGTAGCAGTTTAATATTTGTTAACAGATTTCCTTGTATTGTAGGAATAAGCTTCCTTGTCGTAACAACATTGTGGCCAAAATTTAATGTCTTTCGAAATGCTTGAATTAGGTGATTCATTGATATTCTCTAGAATAGAGTAAATTATAATTCTCCTTAAATTAACATTGTTAAAAGTACTTATTCCTTAAATTCCAACAAATATTTTAGGTTATTTCAGCAGCATTCGCACTTTGAACTACGTTGTTGATGTAACTACCATAACGCATGTTACCTACTGTGCATCTGATCTACTCAAAATTTTATTGAAGTGGACTTATTTAATGTTTATTACACCGATAGTAGATAAATCTAAATTTTTTTGTTTTCTAAGTTTTGCAGGTTACTTTAGACAAAGTATTTAAAGTTATTTTATTTTATTAAGACGTTTCGCTTCAGTTGATTAAATTAAATAGCTGTAACCAAATAATCTGTAAAAAATAATTCTAAATGGAAGTTTCAATTAAAAATGCGTTTTAGATTAATATGTCAACAGTATTATATTTAATAATGTTAACATTTTTGAATGAAACAACATCCCAAATGAGTCTACATATTCTTATTAAGTGTTTATAGAACAGTTTGAAATAATATAAATTATTCTAGATTATAAAAAAATAAATTATGTTTCTTTTTAGTGGGTAAAGTAATTCATACACATTTTTTTTAAAACAACGTTTGATTTAATGAGAAAAAGTCTATTGAGTCATTTTTAAACAAATTATTACACTTAAACTTAAATCTATAATTAATGAAAAAAAAGTTTTTGAGTTTTGATTTCGAATATTTTAATTAAAACATGATTACGTACATTATTGGACCTAGTAAACATTAAAGTTGATTAATTGAAATAGTTCTTTGCAGTGTATTACACCGTTAATTATTTATATTTACTCGTATACATAATTAATTTATTTTCAACCGGAAAAATTTTACGAATTGGTAAGTGAAACAGGAAATCAGCCCGAAAATTGTTTAATTTAATTTTTTAAATTAAATTAGCGACGTTTCGCTAATTATTATTAGCTATTAATTATAAAACATACATGGTATAATACGTTAGAAAACACTCACTTATAATACAAGTAAGAATTGAAGCTTCCACGGCCGGAGTCATTGTTAAAAAAAGCGTCGATTCTTACATTAATATTCTGTTTGATTTGTAGAATACATATCTTAAGAAATAATTCTGAACTATTTCAAGTGCTTTAATATCTTTAGTGGAGTTGGGTAACCAATTGTTGGAACAATATTCTTATTTGTTCGTAAGAAGAGCACAGTATAGCATTATAATTCCTTTGGTGTTCATAAAACCAAGGGTACATCTTTTAAGGAAGCCTACTATGCTATATGACGAATTAACCACATCATCTATACGTTCGCAGTAGGTAAAATGATTAGTGAAAATGACTCCTAAGTTATCAATGCTAGATACCACCTTTAAAACTTGATTACGTAGTACACATTTAGGATGTTCTACTGAAATTTTACGAGTTATTACCAAAACATTACATTTGGTTATATTCAAGGATATTTTATTATTAGTACACAAAAACACAGTTCCTCTAAGTCTTTTTGAAAACAAACTAATTTGTCTATACAGTTTACATCGTCAGCACAGATTTAGCAAAAAACATATTTGAAAAATATGGATATGATATTGATGCAATGACCCTAGTTTAGACTGTTGAGGGGCATTCATTAATGGGCAAAACGGTAATGATTCAAAATTAAGATGATTCACACTACACACACGATTACGTAAATAAGATTTAAAAATGATGAAGTTTGCTTCGATGTCCCTAACATAGATAACTTTCTTAACAATATGTCATGATTAACAACATCAAAGTTCTTAAAGAAAATATTTTGAAATACCTTCACTGGACTATTAAGAATAAATATCGGTATATAATTTGTTACATTTGATTCAGAACCAGATCTAATAAGGGGGTGATTTTCATGGATTTACGTAACTTTGGAAATTTATCATATTTAATAATATATTAAAAATATAGCATAGTTGCAGGGCCAAATATTTTTAATTTCTTAAAAAAGAAAGTATGTGTTTTGTCTCTTTTATATATCAAATAATCAAAACCCTCATGAACATCATTTATTGAAATATACCCAAGATAAAAAATTTACCGCGCATGCAACGATTTTTCCTATTGGTGGATCGGTATTTTCGGAATTTTTAATCGAAACGACGGGCAGACATCTTGGGACTCTCTCTTTCTTTTGGGCGATTGGCGGTGCTTTACGAAGCTAAAAACTGTATGTAAAATTTAAATGTGGCTTCAATAATTGCACGATAAATTAGTGTGGAAATATAAATCCGACCGATTTTTGCCGTAAGTGGTTTTCTTTGCTATTTCTTTGGTTAGTTTAGTGGTTGTGTTAATTGCTAATTACGACGTATGCTTTAGCACCTGTCTTGACCTCATCCTCTACTCATATCTTACTGTCTGGATAATTTCCGGGGGCGCTGGAACGAGCAATTGGGAATCCTTCGTTACACAAAACGTGCCGTTATCACGCTGTCGCTGACCTCGGAACTGCACGGCTGATTATACTCCAGCGATTGCGGGTTGCGCACGCTACTTTCTTGCTATTACGAAGGCAACGATCTGCTTCCAGTGCTGTGTCGTCTCCTCCTCCTCAGAGAAATCCTACTGATCTTCTAGTAGCTGTCAACTGGCTGTCGTTAGCAAGAAACTTTCTTATCAGAACTACACGCATCAGTACACAGCTGAGTTATTGTTTTAAGGAACCTATTCATTTTGCATGCGTTCGAAACTTAAGTACAAGTAACATCAAACGGTTGTATCTCTAGTGTTTAACCGAATTGTTATTTGGGGTAGGCTCTATGCACTGACGCTCGGTGTTGTTGGCACTAACTCCCTCAGAGTTGGGGCGCTGTCATTAATCTGGGTTAAGCTAAAACAAAAGGCCTTTTGGATTGGCGGAAGCTACATTCCGTATTAGAACTGGTGTAATACTAGTTTTTAAGTCACTGTGTGTAAGTGACGTGTGTACGTCGAGTTTCTTTAATCACCATTCTTAAATTGGTACGCTACTTTTAATTTGGGGTTAATAAACTAAAACTTAACTGAACTGTGACATATTTAAACGCGAACTGTAATTAATGGGTTGTTGCTAATGCACGCAAGTTTCATGCGACAGAATCTCTCATTTCTCCTAGATTCTTTGAATATTTTAAATTGTATTTGCTATATTTATATGTCTTTTGTCTCTCTGATTTGTGTTCGTTGTAGCGTAGTAGACCTTAAGTAAAACCTCTTGAATTTCTGTTGGTCGGTTTTATTTTTCTCTGTTACCCAGCAGGTGGCGCCTCGTTACGCAGCAGTTATTTCTTTCAGTTCTTTCAAGGACCTCCTCATCTCATCGACTCAGCCGGACACTGCTGTGTTAACGTTTATAAATACGGGATCTTCCACGCATTTAGTGCTGGACATTTGCCCAAAATTAGAGTCATGTGGACCAATTCATTTTGACTAAACGACACACTAAACAAAAAATAAGAAACGTGATTAATAAGACAACAAAATACACAATCAGAACAGCTGCACAAACCAAAACAAAACCAATATTTCTTCACTTTTCTTGACAGTCTTAAGCAATAGTATATTCTATATTTTGCAATTGAATGAGAAGACAAGTGAAGCTATGGTTGTTGTTTAAACTTTGTTTTCTCTGAAGTTTTTTAGACAGTTTCTATGAAACTTAAAACGAAATAATATTTTAATCTCCGTTTAATAAAAGAAATATCTGTCAAACGAGACTTGGAATCAATGACTTATTTATTACTTTTATATTTTCAAAATATACAGGGTGTTTAATAAAGGCACGGCAAAATTTTAAAATTTCCTTGTCTATTTTAAAGATGAAAATGATTTGAATTTGAAGATGAAAACACTTTGACCAAAATAATTAATGTTGATATTTTAAAAATTATTATTGTTGAATGTATGGCGTAGGTACTACACTGAGTTTATAGAGAATAAAACAATATTTACATAACTTAGAATGGCTGTTATATCTACTAACAGCAGGCAAGTGCAGACTACATTAAATACGTCTCGTAATCGATGATACTGTTGAGATTAGTTGACCTTTTACATGTAGTCTTTGTCTTTGAAAGATAAAAGTTTACTAGTGAAGTTTCTAATGGAAAGTTATTACAAGCTTAAACGATTTTCTAACCATGATGTTTCTGATAGAAAAACTTTCCTCCGTATTCATCAACGTCTTTATGGAACAGGCAGATTTAAACGTAGTGGAGGAACTGGGCTATGGCGTGAAGAATTGGAAAATAATGCGCAGAATGTGATAGAGAAAAACGTTTAATCCAAATATCTGAATAAGTATAGGTGGGTATTGCATTCTACAATGGCTTTGGAACATATCGGTTCTAATTCCTTAACTACTGACTGAAACAATTGTTTCTACCGTGAGTTTTTACGATAACCATGTACGCATAACAGAAAATCCAGATGGAATACTTGAAGATAGCTTCCAATAGTGTGTGACTGGATCATATGAAACGATCATTGTGTTTTTAAAAGAGTTTAGCAGTCCATCAGAAGATTAGATTTTTGCATTTTAGCTGAAGGTAGTTATTTTCAAAAGTTCTTATAGATTAAGAAGCTTTACATATATTTTGGGTCATAAAATGTTGTTACAATTATGATTTTTTAAATTTATTACCCAAATTGCACAACTAGTTTCTACATTTTGACACCCTTCAAAAGTTTTATTTTTAATATTTTAAAACTTTTATGATGATTAATGGGACATCTTTTGTAACGTTCTTTATTGACTCCAGAAGAAATGTACAAAGAATTACTTTGGCTGGAATCCTAAATTTTCTAATATTGTGGTAATATCCTCCCTCTTCACTACACTTTTTTAAAAAATTGTGACCTTTTTTCAACTTTACAAATAAAAAACAAATATAACACAAAAACAAAAATTAAATTGATACCAAAAGTCTTTTTGTTAGGTATAGACGTGTTACAGAGGCAGTTTCCTGCTAGTTAGTTGGTTCCCTCATTTTAACTTAGCTTCGATTCTAAAAAAATACCCTAATCCGTTTTCTTAAAATTTTGATACCGGTTCTTAAACGACCGGTCCATTTGCTTAAGTTTTCTTTAATTGAAATTAATTCTTCTCAATTTTACACGATATAAATCTAATCAAACTGTTTGTACGAACTTTTTAACAGAAACTTTCATAACTCACACCTCTTGTTTTCATGATACGGACTTTAAAATAAGGCTATTTGTACAACGGGCAATTTCTAATATGAAATGCTCATACTTACAATTTTCGGTTTTCACACACAATTTATTGAGACCCTTTTATTTGTATACCACTTTTACTAATATGGAACATTATAAGCAACTACTACAATATTGCAAATATACTTAACCACCAAAACCCAATTAATCTCCTCAAAAAAGTCTAGGTAATTTGGAACATCCCTCCGTATATAAAGAAGAAAAGTTATCAGAGATCGGTAGTCTAAGTAATAATTGGAGTTTGTTTGAAAGAGAGGAATGTCCAGATTATGGCCAAAACACTGATTATCATTTTCTTAAAACTGTTCATTAATATGAAATTTTCAATTTTCAAGAAAATCTATAAGTCTACCAAAATGAATGCATTTTCTACTATATTATTTAATAATGTAAAACTTAATTGTCGGTTCTCTCAACTGCAGAAGCCTCAAAATGTTTCCAATTTATACTGTTAAAAAAATTCGGGAGCAATGCAAGTTAATGCAGCAATTTACTACATAATCATCAACTTGAAGAAGAACCAGAGCCCACTGGTTCCATTGATACCCCAAATTAAAGATAACTACATATATAGTCTCTACGCAGTTGCACCCCCTTGCTGGAACTGAACTTGATTTTCTTGGATTAAATGGTTTCCTTTATTTTGCAACAATTCTGTAGTCAGTACATCAACTGAGTTCCAAAGCATTATTAAATAAACCTCCTTACTAACCGAATCGTTTACGGTGTTTGAACTTGGAATAGATGGTGGTGGTTTTGATCTGACGGTAAACCACAATTATGCAAATAGTACATTAGTAATGTTGAGGTTTATTTCACAAAATTGCAATTTTCGACCAGTACAATTTTTAAAGTATTAGAAATTTATAAGGATGAAACACACACGCACATGTATCACTCGTAAAAACTGAACGGAAACAATATGCTAATACTTAAGATAGAGACCCCGGCGATAGCACATAAAACATATACCAAGATGATTGGGGAAGAATAAACGGGCTAACAAACGAAGAAACAGTAGGAAGTTGCAATACAAATACTTCCACAACACCCAACAATCACATGGAGACACACACAATACTAGAAGTGATAGAAGCAGCAATAACAAATAAAAAGATCCAGGATTCAAATAATATAACCTTGTAGATACTTATAAGTAAATTTCTTACGACACAAATATCATCCATTTTTTTATAATGCTTTTCAAGCAGTTGCTGAATACGGAGACTTTCTACTAAATTGAGAAAGATGCAAAATTAGTATTAGTAGAAAAACTCCAGAGAACCCAGCCACAAGAAGAATCCTTCAGACCAATCTCTTTATTGAACATCATAAGAAAGTGGTATGAAAGAATAGTTAACTCTATCTTGGAAGATATTAAAGCAGATCGACATGAAAATATCACAATTCAAATTATAGTCATAACATGCCTAACATAAGTCTAGATGATAAGAATAGCGTTTGACATAAAAATGATTTCAACACAGCAACTTATAGTAAATTTACTAAAGCAATGAACATGATGGAAGTGAGAGAATGTCTGTCAAACATACTAAAAAAAATTATACCTACTCTAAATAAGTATTATTAATTAATCTGACGGTACCACATGGATTAATTCTCGGGTTTTCAATATGAAACATCTTTTTTAACGTGGTTCTGAGGGAGAATAGGAAAGATAAAACAAAAATAATCGTATACCCACATTATTGACGCTTATAGTATGGAATAAAAGTCCAACTACTTTAAAGATACATAATTGTATATTTTTCACTACTTGCTTGAGAATATAGTGTTATTTATTCTATTCCTCTAATGAGAACTAGTGTTTATCTTATTAGGTAAAGAATGGTAACAAGAAACCACCTAAGTGAATAATGAAAAAGATTCTATTGACTTAGAAGGCTATTTAATCTTTTGAAATATTTGAAAACTGAGTGGAAAATGGATTCAATTCAAAAGTGGTATATAAATTTGGTGTTCAGAAATCAAAGGTACTCAAGCAAAGTTTTTACTCAATTAACATCAGTATAGAATTGAGAACTCTTTTAGTGACAGTTTGAATAAACCCCAACCATTGCCAAATTATCATCAAAAATGATATTTCACTCTCAATTTTGATACGTTTTTTTGAATCTGAAGATATGAAGTTTTCAACAGTACCATGTCCATTTAGTTAAGAAACGTTGTTTGATGGGAACTAGAATACTCTGCTTCTTTCTGTTTTAGAGGCACAACTAAAATCTTATAGAGAACCATGGCTTATCAAAGAAATAACACACAAATGTTTGGTGGTTATTGGTTTTCTGTTATTTTGAATAAATTGTGGCCAGTTAGTGTTTTCCAATGTAATTATTATTATATGTTACCCCGTAAAATTTGAATTTAAAGGTTCAAAAAAGTGATATAAAACTAGACTTTTTAGGATCACCCAATTTGATCATGGGGAATTTGATTTCCAGGTTTGATCTCCAGAGTTTTCCTGGAACGCCTGTAAAAACTGAACGTCTTGACGTACATAGACGATGTCAGATGAAAGGTAAAATAGTGAATGATGTAAAAAGTACATTTAACTATTCTTCCTTTTCCTCAGGAGTCAGCTGAAGCAAAAAAAACGAGCAAAATAAAATTTTTGGTGTCTTATTTTTTTTGCAGCGGGTTAATGTAACTGTTATGAAGTCAAGGAAGACAAAAACAGGAATACGCTGTAGAAAAACTGAAATTAGGAGACATTTTAAAGAACATCGGGTCAATTGGGGTCTTGGTCAATGTAAGGACTAATTGCGTTATAGTTATTACAGTTTTGTCTGTGACATTTTGAACACATCTCCGAGCATTGTTCACCCGATCTTTTACACTCACAACGTGTTCCACATTCAGTCTTGCAGTCGCCCGCAATCAGGGGGAGAATAGACGTAGGAGCTGAATGGAGGGTTGTATGAATTGATTTCAAAGTGTTTTGTTTGGCTTGCCAGCTTTAGTCTGTTGAATTTAGGTCATTTCCTCGCCAGTCTTGTACCTGATAAAAATTAATAACAAAACATTTTTTTAAAAGATGGTTTGTTATATTATTTACCGATTTAGACAAAAATGAATGTCACCTTGTTGGAAAGTCGAACTGGGAATTTAGAGGTTGGCGTGCATTGGTGGTTCTGAAGGGTCGATGTTGGAGATCATAAATATTTTCCAATTCGATTCCCTCAGGATATATATCTTTGACGAATTGTTCTCCGACGAAACATACTTGTTCTTGAGTTGCGGAGAAATTTGAAAAAGTCCGAACAACCACTTTTTCGTGAAGATTCTCATTGTTTTGAAATTTGTATCACCTCCCGATACAACATGGACGTACAGGACGCAGTCCTTCATATTATCACATGTGACCTCTTGAATGGAACCAACATTGAACGGCTTTTAGAAGTGCTTGGGTATCAGTATCATTGCCGACCACTATTACAGATTTCCTTGTGCTCTATACCTCTAAGGCTGTGTGCAAGATCAGAGGGTCGATGTCTTCAGTGGCTCTATACTTGCAGCTTCAAATTTGTGGTGAGTATTTCAATTAATCTAGATTTATTTTTCAGCTTGTGATGCTGTTGACCTAGTATTTTTCCGAATTTGAACCAGGTTTTTCTTGCTGTACGTCACATTTACTGTTCTCCTCACATATTTCGCTATGAGCATACGCCAAAGAAAGATGGTAGAATAGTGGGCTCAAAATTAAAGTACTCAGCCTTTTCAGTTTTGTTTTTCAAAACACACTCATGAAAAGCTGGGTCGAGTTTACTGATGTCACTTCATTTCTCATTATCGCATCATCATGAAAAATTCCCATTTAAATTGGGTGTGCTCTGCAGAAAAGAAACCTAATTTGAAACAGTCACACACTTCATTTAGCTATTAACTTAATAAAATTCCAAAGATTAAAAGAGATGACTATGGCTCTTTATTTAAATTTCTGTAGTACATTCATCTGGTGTTTTAAGTGAAATAGTTTTAACTCTCTTTTAATTTAGTTGTTTTAAATAAAACTATATGTATATTAATGACACAAATACAAATATTTTCGTAAGTACATTATTCTTAGTGATTAACTTATTTATTAAAATAATTTAAAAATGATAAGCTGCAACATGGAAACCGTGTCCAGCGCCTCTTCCGCCAAAATTAACACCGATACCAAAACCTCCTATTTGAGATCTATATAAATTACCAGATTGGACCACGATTGATTGTATAGGTTGTGATAAAACAACTTCATGCATCGGAACAAAAATTTGTCCTTCGTGTGCAGGTATGAATGCGTGATCCCTGACATGTCCCGGAATCCATGTGTGATGATAGTGTCCAGTTTTAACCGAATTACGATGGTGATGTTTAGTTATGTTCGTTTTGCGAAGTCGAAATTTTGGAACATCGTTAAACGAGATTAGACCCACTTCGAGGGGACTGCGTTTCGTTCTGACCGGTACTGATGCAGCCGTATATCCAAAAATGAGATGATGAATAATAATCGCAAAAATTATCTGTAAGTAAACAAAAAGTCATTTAAAAAAGAGTAGATGTTGTCGTTACAACATGTAATAAGTAATCTAGGTCATGGATGAATGTTATAAAAATGGCATTGTAAATAAGCAACACGACAAATGACACGAAATTGTCGCTATTTCGCAGTTACAAGATGTGCTATCTATAGATTCCTATCTAAATGTTATTAATTACCTGATGAAATTTTGATAATACTAAGTGAAATGGAAACGACATGGAGATCTAATGACCATATATAGGATTAACTGTTATTTCACTCCCACAGACACTACACATTTGCAACGTTAAAGTATGTATTAGTGTATGATTAAAATTAATTACATATTTATTAATTCAAGTAGATAATACCTGAATTATCGTAGTTGATATTCTAGAAGGACTGTCCCACTTTCTTACTAACCGCATGGTCGACCGTAAAGGTTTTATTATTTTAGCATAAACATGTCATAAACAAACTAAGTACAAGTAATTAAAAATACGTTATATAAATTTGTTTAGTTTTGTTTCCCAATTTCCTGGAAAATGTATTTCGATCGCCAGATTGATAAATTAAACTGTTCATTAAATACCTAGCACGTAAACACACGAAAGAAAAATTGTAGTAACTACTCAACTAATTTATTAAATGAAGAATAAAAGGTTATTTTACCGAGACGTTCGATGACGAGGACTGATCATAATTTAATAAGAACTTGGTTTGGTTAGATTAATTGGTGTTGTCAAATTATAATTAAATTAAATATTGTTTTTGTATAGACATTCTATGAATTTCCCTTTCTTGTACTTGTAGCCAAGATATAGGTACATATAGACAATCCAAATCGAAAAAACAATTCAATTTTTCCAACGAATTAGAATTAGTAGAAATTTAATTAAGACAAAAATTTTTCTGTCCCGAGGCCATATACCCGTCAAAGTTTGCGATACCTTGAAATTTATTGGCCCAATTTTGATAAAATTTGATTAAGTCATAAAAACTATTTTCTAGTACTTTTATATCTGTAGATACCAAATGAAGAAAATCCCAACTTATGGTGGATGAAAAGTTTCAATAATCTGAATTGTCTGCAACTGGCAACAGGTAGTATTCAAAGTGGCTCCAGAGAGCAAACATGTTACTTTAAGTATCAAAGCCAAGCATGAAATTTTGAAGTAGGTAGAGGCTGGTGTTAGTGGTGTGAGTCTAGCAGAAAAATGTAATGTACCAGCAAGTCCCGTCTAGAAAAACATTAAGGCAAGCAGAAATGTTAAAACGATTGTATAACTGGTTTTGCACAAAAATATGCAGGCATATTCTTGTTTCTTTTGCCATTCTTACAGGCGTGGCGCCAAAAATATGTGCAGAAGTTTATGGTAAAGACAATTTTGTAGAGGATGGTTCGCAAAATTTAAATCTAGGCATGGTTTGAGACTGCTTTCCGACAAAACGGTGGTTGGCAAAAGAAAGGGTAACCTATTTATTGTGTATAAATACTGATGGATCCCATAAAATAAAGCCACTGGTATTTATCTTTGGCCCCAAAACTTTCTTAGACAATTAAGAAACTTTCTCAAAAGTCAAAATTTAGATGAAAAGGCATTTCTGATAATAGATAACGCTAAATGTCATGATCCAGTAGAAGAAAAATTAATGTAGTGAGGCGAGAATTTACAATTGTTTCTCCCTCCAAACACAACTGACATCATTCAATCTTTTGATCAAAACATTATTCAGTTAACAAAACTAGCGTCTCATGAAGATTACATTTTGAAGTTCATAAAGTCTTTAACTTTAAGAGATGCGGTCTTTTGGCTTTCCCATGCATGGGACACTATTTCTTCACCTACAATATCCAAATCATGGAAAAACTTTTAAATTTTGATGCCACTGATCTCGACGAACATGAAGCAGTATGGTTATATTCTTTTGTTGAATCAAGTATTCTCAACGCTTGGGGACGTTATTTTTTATTTGGAAATGAAAAGATTGAGAACATTAAAAATAAATCACGATTATATGATTTTATTCAGATAAGAATCACATAAAGAGTTGGAAGAAAACAGGATCTTTGTCAGAAAATCTAACCTTTGCAAAGTTGTTTAACCGGAGATAGGTTGTCACTTATATTTTCTAATAAACCACGTAATATGATGTACTGCTCCAAAGAAACCTTGCTCAATATGGAAAAAAGAAATATGCTGAAGAAGAAAAGATAATATTTTACACTAAATGTCAAAAGTCTGGAACCCCTAAAGGATTATGGTAATATTTTGTTATTAACAAAAATGAAGATGGAAGAAAATAATAAAAAAAGAAACTCCCTAATAGTTAGTATGTTTTCTTCTGCTTCGTTCTAAAGGATTGACACGTACATGCATCTAAGAAGTTATGATTTCTCGTGGAGTATTGTTCCATTTCTTTATAGCAGCTATGGTTAATTCATCCGACATGTGGGCTGGGTTGATATGAAGGGAATGTCCTGTCCAATCCAATCTAGTGATATTTGTTTCTTCAAGTGTCTCTCGTGTCTCATTGATAAAAAGAAATGTTTACCCAGTTCATTACGTGATCGATGTTTTGTTGTCGTAAAGGCCAACCTCTATGTTTATGCGTCCATAGGAATCGGGCAACTCCGTGTCGTGCAAGGTCTTCGAGCTCCCAAATTCGCACATTGAAGGCTTTTGATCGGTTGGGTTGGTGCTGAAGCATTTCGATGCTTTCAAGTATATTAAACTTATCCTGTCTTTCGTTTAAGACTAGAGAACTCCAGAACGCGGTCTTCATTCCACATAACCAAATTCTTCATATCTATACACTATGCGTAACAGATGCTCTAGGAATACCTAACGTTGCATATATCTGATGATTTGTGGAAGTTAGAGAAATTGGACAGCTCGGTGTCTTACACTTAAAGGTCTTCTTCGAATGGTAGAGTTGAAATAGCACGACAAAACATATTTTGGAGATGAGTTCTTAAGGCTGAAGCTGAAACAATTCGATGCTTTTGAATCCAAATAACAATCATCCCTTTTATTCGACAGTCAAAGACGCCGAATTTGGTCTTTGTTACATAGAACCAAAATCCTAATGTTTATGCGCTATGCGCACAACAAGGTTTGTAGGAATACACACGTATTTGATAATTTTAGTGGCCATCATGTAAATAGTTTGAATATAAAGGCTACGCAACTGGCAAGTTTTTTTACCAAAAAAGGTTCGGAAACACGAAAACTTCAACTTCCAGTTTCTAAAATTTAAATAGAACGAGCAAAGTCATTTGGTCAAATAAAATAGCTTTCTTCTGCTAATCAACTTTATACCAAGGCTTAAAAAACCAGCGTTGTTTTGAAAACTATCTAACATCTAACGACTTGACACAAAACATTTTCAGATCGGAAAAATAGAATGAATCGAACAGTATTAACTGCAACGTTTATCTGTAGAAGAAGAAATCACTAAAAACTGCACAAAAAACTTTCACCTAACAATTGTTTCAATAATTTTCATCATTAGCAGCGAACTGTTACTAAAATAAAAATTATCATTAAATTATACACTGCCGACGTAAATAGTCCCCCCCCCCTTCTAAATTTGAAACTATTTAAAATATCGATTTGAAATGTGGAACACTATAATAGTAGTATTTATGCCTTATTATAGCCCTCTAAATTTCAAATCGATATCTTAAACCGTTTCAAATTTAGAAGGGGGGGAGGGACAATTTACGTAAAAATTTTCACCTAACAAATATTCAATAACTTTCATCATTAGCAGCGAACTGTTATTAAAATAAGAATTTCCATCAGGTTATACAATGCGGGCGTAAATAATCCCCCCTTCCCCTTCTAAATTTGAAACGGTTTAAGATATCAATTTGAATTTGGGGGCGCTATAATAAGGCATAAAATACTACAATTAGCAATTGATAACACCCAGCCGCTACCTTTAAACTTAAATAGTAGTATTTTATGCCTTATTATAGCCCTCTAAATTTGAAATCGATATCATAAACGGTTTCAAATTTAGAAGGGGGGGGGACTATTTACGTACACACTGTATATTTTATTGTCAAGCCGCCGACTTCGTGCTGTTTATGATACAGTTATTAGGCACTACAGTGCCTCTTTACGGACTAGTCTATTTTTGGTATTTTAATGGATGGCTGCCAATGTCAAACGTGAATGTTAGAATAAATGTGTGGATTTTAAAAATAAAAACAGTCAATTTATAAACACAAGCAAAGGCGACTAAATATACGTCGGTATGAGAACACCTTTCTGCAGTTCATATTTGTTTGAGTAAAATCATACAGTTGACCATAAAATCTGGTATGCAACTCGTACATAATCTCGCTTTATGGTCTCGCCACAGTTATGACCTCGTTCTTTTGTCGTTTGTCTGTAATTTTATGGCTCGTCCATACAAACGTAGATTATGGACTTGTTACATAAATAGCTAATCTAATCGTAGGCCACACAGTATGTATTCATGCTGTGGTTACGCTTTAATATACCTTTGAAGTTAAAATTCTTACTTGTAATTTTTTAATTTTAGTATTAGTTCGCTGCAGGCGTATAATAACAGCAATTGAAACACGTGCTCGGCTTTTTGCACGGTTAGGTCAAGCACCGGAAGTTAACCTCAACTTTTATTTATTTTATTTTGGATTGTATGCACTTTATTATACATAAAGCGTCTAAAAATTGCGCCACATAATACATACGGTAAAAAAGTGAAAAAGGATAAATATTCCTCACTGTCTTAACAAAACATAACTCTTACCGTTTGCTCAAAAAATACTTTATTTATTTACGTTTAAAAGAAATAAAGTTTGGAAGAGGACTTCCCTTAAGAAATACATTTCTAGTAGAAAATCAAAGATTTCTACATTTGTATGTGATTAAGGTTGCCTGTTTGCAGGAGTTTTGAGTTCCATAAACCAGAATTTTGAACTCTACTTCTATTAGGTTGTCAAGTATTATTTCTTTATTCTTTTGCTTTGCCGATTTTGATTTCTTGAGCTTGCATATTTTAATTCTTAAAACAAAAATAAATTTAATTTCTATAAAATATGTATACATACAATTTCATTCTTAAACAAAAATGAAATGAATTTTCATTACGTCCATAATTTTAATTCTTAACATAAAAATAAATTAACTTTTCACTACAACCAGAGAGTATTGATTTTGAGTGCACATAACAATATGAAATTTGGGTGTAATAGAGTAAAACTCTTTGAAATCTGGGGATAAATTTAATTTTTAATTAAAATTATGTACATAATGGAAATTCAAATAATTTTTATGTAAGGTTTAAGTTTATGTATACAGGTGGTTTTAAATGGAATGTACCTTTGATAACACTTCTTTAATTAGAATCCGTTGCTCATATCAAACTAAACTTTATTGCCTATAATTTAAAAGTTATGATATAAAATTGTGCTTTTTAAATATAAATCATAGTTGGTCATGCCATGTACTTTAATTGAATAATAATAGTTTTATTCGCGTTGGATTTTTGTCAACATAGTAGCTGAAACAGTAGACTCTGACGATGAAAATAACGAATGAACTTCTTAACGTTCTTTTCAATACACAATTGGCACCGTAAGAAAAATATAACTTTATGTCATAACTTTTAAATTATAGACGATATAATTTATCTGCTATTAGTAACGGATACTGATTAAAAAAGTGAAGAACGTTTTGACCGAATTTGAATATATTCAGATTTTCTCTTTCTGGTACAATAAGGGTATTTCCATTTAAAACCATCGAAAAAAAAGTCACCCTGTACATAATTTAATAAAATAATAATTTTTACATAAATGATTGTTGCTAGAGTTGACATTTAACGTTCAAAAGAAAATTGTAACAGTGTATATCATAGTTAAAATGAAACATGAATTCATGTTTCAATTTGTTTGTCAAATCAAATTATGTGTCTTTTTTTATATAATTTATTTACAACTACGTAGGAAGTGATTTTCGGTGCCCCTTCTTATTATAGTTATTAAATCAGAGTATAGGAAGAACAGTTTAACGACAGATTGATTGATCCACAATACTTTATTTTAATTATGTCTTTTAAAAAACCATAGGAAATTTAAATTTTTTTAAGCATTTGAAGGTCGATGAACCTGATTATCGTGTTTCTGCATATTGCTGAAAGTACATACTTGAGCTAAGTGGCGTAAGAAATAACAAAGTTGGCTATGGTAAAAAAAATAATTTAGAAGGCTTACAAGAAATTTGTCATTCATTCGATTAGTCGTAGTCGATAATACAAAACTTCCAAGTTTTACAAATTTGCTTTAAAGGTGGCGACAATATAGCAATTTTCGAAAAACACAATTTTTAGTTTTTATTCAACAATTTGAAAATCCATATAGATTTTTTTATTTTGATTCACCATCTCATTGAACTCGGTATAAGCGCAACTTTTTTCCCTTTTTATCTGTGACACACTGTTTTATTAATTTATTCTCTCTGGGAAATGATTATGATATTATTTTCATAGTTTTATAAAATTCTATTTTTTGTAAAACGCTCTCATCATTCGTGCTACATGTTTGGACGTAAATTTGATATTTAAATTAAAGTTTAAAGGTTAAAAGAAGGTTAAAATAAATTCGACACTATCTAGAAATTCTGCTTAAAGGATTTTAATAATTTTTTTGTGACTCAATAAAATTTTATAGGATCTAATGCTAAGTTGTAGGTATGTTAGTGTATTGTGAAAAAATTTACAATTACTAGGTACTTTGAAATTAATTATAAAATTATTGAAAACCCAACAATCTTTGATACTGTATTTATTTTTGGTGGTGAAGTTTTTCATAATGTTTGGATAATTTGTTACAAACAAAAAGAGGGATCAAATAAGTATACCGTTTAATTAGAAGCAAATTTCATTAATTATATTTAGATCGAATTTCAGAACATTTTTTTATTTTCCGAATAGATCAAATTACCGGTGAGCAACGTGAGTTAAATAATTAACTAAATATTCAAAAATTTGTCGTATTTAATTAAAGTTGTTTTAATTACACAATTGATTAAATACGGCGCCACTGATTCGGAAATAAAAGACACAACTATCGGTATAAATCAAAGACCCGATAGATAAGTTTAAGAAATCTGAATTAAAGTAAGTAATAAAGAACGAGTTCAACGTAACATAAGATGTGCTTTTATTTTAAATAATTGATCACATGCGTTATTAAGGCGGTGTTTTAATATAATTGCTTAAAAAGGTAAGCGGGGCGTTTCTTAGCGTCGTCGTTATTGTAATGCTGAGTCGGTGTTTTAGTTTACGCAAAATGTAATTATCTAAACAGAGTACCTACCTAAGTATAAGTAGTGTTCCTTGGCGTCGATTAGCCGCCTGACGAGGGTCAAATACAGAGCAAGATGATGGGTTTTTCGACAGATCGTGTTATAGAGGCTTTTCTTCACCCACATTTAATTAATTAATTTAATTGCTTACGGAGTGAGTTGACTGTTGGGCCCGCCGTAATCAAAAAGCAGGTGTCGAACCTCCTCGACATAAAATAAAACACAGGGATTTAAGTAAAATGTAAGGATTCTGCTTCCAGAATGTTTGAAACTAACCCTCGGTACTTTTTACGGTAGCTTCGTCTCCAAAGTACGTCTAAAAAGGTTTAGGAGAAAAATATCTGTGAATATGCCGCCATACGTGACTCGAATAGAAACTTACGGTAGTCGAAAGAAAAAGTGAAAATATACAAATATAAAATAAAAGATCGGTTCGACAAAGCGATGCAACCTAAAATAATTGAACGATTAATGCTGATGTAGGCGAAAATTGCGGATTAATATCTGCACGCCCAAGATGACTGAGCGTAAAGTTTAAATGGTTTGACCACCACGGCTTCTGGTACGTAAGTGCGCATCAATGAGAAAGTAAATATGGTGCAGCCATCTATCAGCGTTTGAAGACACAATAACAAAGAAATCTTTTTGTGAATCACGCTAAAAATTACCGTAATAAATTTGTATGTATGACTATTGTAAGCGGTATGCGATCTTTCAGCTTTTTGTCACCAGATCATTGACGATGTTTCTATGTCTAATCTCTATCTAAAAAAAAAGTTTGTTAAATGTTGGCGCTTGTTGTATCGGAAGTAACCATTAACTTTGTTTTTCCACATTGATTTTTTTAAATAGTACACCTTATGTTTCATTACATCATTCGAAAAAAGAGAAAATTGCGATATTATTCACAGACCGTGGTTAACAAAATAAGGTGAAAAGAAATCTTGAAATCAAAACCAATATAGATTTATATTTTGAAAAACAATCTTTATTAGTTTCAGCTATAGAGCGGATAACCATCTCTATATTTTTATACTCTTCTAAACATTGTATTAATTTTATTCTCATTTGAAGATGACTATCCGTTCATATAGCCAAAATTAGTAAAGATGGTTTCTTTAAAAAAATATTCACTATTGGTATTGACTTCAAGATTTTGTTTTATTTTTTATTGCTGGGACATTGGTTTTAACACGTTTTGACGTGTATTTCAACTAATTAACAGATTAAAATTCTTACTAATGTTTCTACTGAAAGAGTCATAAACAAATCCTGATACACTATGTACTAGCTTTGATTACAAATATTCTTACAATTTTTTGAAGAACATCAATTCATCATAGCAATTTTAGTGAGTATTATTTTGCTAGATTATTGCAATTTCGTCAGTTCTCCACTTTTATTGCAAATATTTCGAATATGTAACATACGATTAAAATTGTTTCTTCTTTTGAATTGTTTGACGTTATTAATTTGAAAAATAATACACGAATTTTGAACGCTCGGTATAGCAGAGCATTATGATTATACTAATTCATATCCAGGGAATCTTTCCTTCAACGAATTACGTATCCAATTCTCAAACGTCTTCGGATTAGATTGGGTTGAAAAATGTAAAGCATATTTCAATTTTTCAAAATACTTGAATAATTCTAAAACGGTTTGTTACATGCAAAAAGAGTTCCACGTCCGTCATGAAATGAAAACGGAATATAAATTGGGTATGTGCACCGAAGCTCAGAGGGGAAGAGGGTGTGGTTCGCGAGAAATCTACTTTTGTGAAATACCCTGGCTCGAATTAAAAGGTTACTAGGTCGTCAAACATTAGGAAATTCTGGGACTTATCTTGCGAAAGTACTCTCACAAATTTGTGAAGTTATTAAAAATTAAAAGTTTCAAAATCACTAGAACCCATATCGCAAATTAATCTGTATCGTATTCCAATATGATTCTATACCCATCATGGTATTTTGTATTACCACAACGCATTGTGGTGGTATAACATGACAGCATGACATATAATTTGTATATTTACTAACAAAATGAGACATGTATGTGATTAATTTTATATTATTTTTGTGAAACGTTAGTATGTAGGCTTATTTTTCTCATGTTTTTCGGTATTTGTAACCTGTAGGGAATTATATTTACTATTATTATTGTTACAAACTTTACTGTTCTTTGTTTTGGTTATCGCACTTAGAAGCGCAAGATAATAAACAAAGCGGATCGAGTTACACTTATATTAATTTTCCACATACAGTTACTTTAATTCGTATAAATCTACATCAATTATTACACACGTTTAATTTATTTCAGTAACATGACGAATAATAACTTTGAACTGATTCCTAAATTTATAATGACGCGTTTATATAAATAATGAACAAGATTATTGAACGTTCTCGAACGGAGTTCTAAAAACAGCGATTATTCTAATTTATTCGTATTACTGTACACTTATTTGTATTTTTTACCTGTTAAGTAAGTAATGTGAAGGGAGAAGAGTGTTGTGCATTCAAATTAAATTTACGGATATTTTCATACGCGCAGAGGCCTATAGAAAGCCTTCACGTTTTAGACTCGTAAGAGTCAAGTCGAAACAAATACCGGAATCGTTATAGTCAAAATTTAATATATTTTTATTTTTATCTTTAATCCTGACTACCGATTTCAATAGGTTGGATTGATAATAAAATGAGGTTACTAGTCAAAAATTGAAAAGTTTGTGTCAATTGTCTTCATTTAGGTCTAGTTACTAAAAACATTTGGCGTCAATAAATTATAATCCTTAAACTTGGACTTTCACTAAGGAACGTTTAACAGAGAGTTTTCAATATTTGGCTCTTAAATCTTTATAGCCTCGAAAAAGGTTACACAGTTTCTGACCGAAACGGCAACACTTTGTAAAGTATATGGAGTCTTAATTGATCTTACCAGAAAGCTCAATAATGTTGGGAAAACTGGGAAATACCTATAGTCTACCAAGTTGGTGATTTATTTATTATTATTTTTAATACTACAAACAATTGCAACTATATATACTCCAATAAATAAATAATTTAAAATTATTAATTACATAAATATTTAAAAACAAATAAAACTAATATTTAATTCTTACCTTCCACAGAATGTAAAGAAAACATACAATCTCTTTCAAACTGAAAATATTGACTTATTGAGTATTTGAAAAATCTTCAAAACCAAAACTCACACGTAAAAGTACATTTATGCAAACAAAATTTTTAATATGCATATTTAAAAGAGCTAAATAAATAAACGGTGAAAATACGAAATCTTACAAATAAACGCACTCTTAAATTCTAAAAAGCTCCGAAAGCTGCTTACAACTTTTCCACTTCCAATTTACTAAAACGTATTTTAAAAAGTTCTGTTTCTTTTAAACATTTTTTCGTAAATTGACTAATAATGAACGATGTAAAAACTTTTCAACTTTACGAAAAAAAAATTGTATATAACACCCGCTTAAATTTCGATAACTCATTATATCGTATTGAATACAAAACGAATGTACGAAAAAAGAAGTTTTCTTTCATTTACACCTTGTGCCGTGTTAATTTTTTTGGTATGGAACTTTTTATTTCAAAATTCTACCACGCTTTATTAAAAGTTATAAAATTTGTTTTCTTGTTATCATAAATCAATTTTATGCGCATAATTCTTAAAATTTCAAAGTTCTATTCCGCAATACACCATTTTATTACCAATCTATCTTTATTAAAGAGTTTAACATATCGGAACATTTTTGCGCGTTTTCAAGGAGCTAAAAACTTTAAGTTTATGTATTGATTCGATGCCAAGTATGTATATGAATTAAAATTGATTTCATAATAACGTATAAATTATTCTAAATCACTTACGCCTTGGATTAACTTTAACTGTAAAATAGAAAAGCTTTTTTTTGAAAGTTTAATATAAAGTATAATTTTTAATATTGATAGTAGCTTAGTAAAATTTATAATTTATACAGATGTTTCTCACAAGAAATTATCTCACGAAGTAGATTAACATTAACAAAGTATTTTATACTAAGTATGTAAGTATGTATTATCTCCCTAACACAGTTTGTCGTGTTATATGCAACAAGATGCAAACTTTAGTTTAATTGAATTGTACGTCGTTTTCGAAATCGAATTATTACAACATTGTCAAGTAGTGCAAATAAGTATAGTATAATAGTATTCGAACTTTAATTCGTAATTAATCTGCAGTCTTAAATTAACTAGTTAGTAACTTATTGTTAGAAAAAGTAACATTAAGATTTTAGTTACTATAACTATAATCAAATGTAAATCTAAGTCAGTTTTTTTACTCCATGCCTTTTGAATGAGATAGGTACTATTCAAACGGAGATTTTTTAAGAGTATAGTTAATTTTTTTGCTTTGTATTTGATCTGTTTTTATGGCCTTTTAAATAATTTTTTAAACGATTCTAGGTTTCGATATTCAGGGTGTAATACGGAGAGTTTTGATTAGAAGTTTCTGAAGTAAGTTTTAAGATAGAATTTGTGTACCATATGTTATACCTAAAATTAACAATTTTTGAAATATTTTGATATTTGAAAAATTTTATATAAATACCGAGTTTTTAAAAAATTACGATATTTCCATTGTTAATAAAGTTACCAATAAACCAACAAATCTTGCAAATTAATCCTTGTCGTTAACTTAATCGATAACCTTTACAAGGTGTTCTAAATTCAGAAACCAACATGTCCAACTAAAATCATTTATAAGTTGCATATGTCGAATAGAACACCCTGTATTTAACTTTTTTAAACTATTTTTTATGCCAATTCGTTTAGTATTAGTATTTCCTATACCTAAATCAACCCGTTTTAGAAATATTTATTATTTGTGCAATTATTGTTTTGCTATAATAAAGTTAAAATAAGTAGACGTTTATTTACATACCTATTATTAAAAAACATTGACCAAAAACAACAGATATGTAAATAAAAAAGCCATTGCAATCAAACGGCCTTCTTAAATTTAATTTATTGCAGTAACACAATGATTACCTACACAAATACTATATATTTCTAAAACGGTTACATTTAATTACAGTGAATGCTACTGCCAAACAAATTTGCATAAAAAAATACAAGGTGTTCTATTTAAAATATGCAACATATAAATGATTTTAATTAGACATGTTGGTTTCTGAGGTTAGAACACCCTGTAGGAGTTATCAATTACGTTGACATCAAGCATTAATTTAAAAAACCTATTTGTTTATTGGTTACATTTTCAACATAGTATTAATAATGGAAGTATCGTTATTTCTTGAGAACTCGGTATTAAAATCAAATTTTTGAAATATGAAATTATTTCAATAATGGTTAATTTTAGGTATATCAAATGGTGTACAAATTGTATCTAAAATTTATCACAGAATTTTAAAAAGATATAAAAAACACTAGTATTTAAAATAAACAAGATGGACTCCAATTACCGTATAACCGGAAGTGCCTCATTTATAGTATTATTATATTTGAACATAGCGTTCTTGGAAACCACTACTAGTGTAATTTGAAAACTTTAGTATAATTGTGTCTACAATAACTTCGTGTTACACCTTGTAAACTAATATAGAAAGAGAAGTATCTCTGGATCGCAACGGAATAATCTATTTCCTTGTAAAACTTGTTCGATGTTTGTCGAAATTGTTCTTGAGAAAATATTTTGTAGGAGCTAATTAAAATTTCGTTTCAAATAATTTACGATAACTTTATTTCGAATTTTACAAACGTTTCTACAAGTATACGGTTCGTGTTTGATAGCAACGTATTCGAATGCAAGGCCGATTGAATCGCATTCTAATTTTTCATAAATTTTGCGTGTACAGGGTGAGTTTTATTCAGTAGTTTTCAATGGAAAGTACCCTTACTATATAAGATCGAAAAAATCTGATATCGGTGTCCAGGCCCTTTTTAGAGATAAACTCACATCTAAAAGCAAAATTTGATACATCTAACCGTTTTCGAGTTATGGAACAAAAATGAAAATTTTGGGTTTTTGAAAATGTTGACTAACACTCTTATTTATAAAGATATTCAAAATCGGCAAAAACGGTCTTCAGACACTTTTTTAATTAGAATAATTTGCTCATATCAGATAAATTTTATCGTGTATAATTTAAAAGTTATGACATAAAGTTGTATTTTTTAAATACAAATTGTGGTTGGCCATGGCACTGTTGAAAAGCATTATTTTTGTTTTTCGAAAATATATGGTTTAATGTAGTTCAAATGAGTATTAATCGTTTTATACAGGCTTATAATATTATTGTATCTGGAATATATGAATGAAACAATATCAATAGTGATCAATAGTAACTAAAGATAAACAAAAAACGATAAATTTGTTTTAGTTCATTAGTTTACTTTCTTACTGAAATATTACTTAGAGAAACTGTGATACTTTTTATCCATGGCTAATAATACATATTTTACAAATAACGAGAAATACGACATGATAAAAGCTTTGATCTTGTCAAATAAAAATTCCTGTTTAACTGCTGAATAACACTTGCAAACTTACCGTCAAAAACGGACAAGGTAAAGTTTTGGTACAACTATGTGAAGAAAGAGGTTGGACAATAATGAACGGAAATTTGGAAAAAGAAGGAAAATGGGAAATTTATATATGTAGGAGAAAGAGGCCAGTCAGTAATAGATTATGTGATTATAAACAAAAAAATAAAAAGGACATAGAAACACTAAGAATAGGAGAGGAGATAGAATCGGACCATTAGCCGCTAGAAGTAGTCATGATGGAAGAGGGAGAGTAAGAGGTACAAGAACAAGAAGAGGTATGGAGAGAAAAGAAAATATGGACTGAAGAGAGTATAAAAAGATATAAAGAGGAAATGGAAGAGGAAGTAAATACTAAAGGAGAGGTGGAGGAGAGAATTACAGCCAGGATGGAAATGGCAACAGAGAAGAGAAAGTATAGATTAAGAAAACAAGAATTAGGGAAAAGAAAAGATTGGTGGAACGGAGAATGCGAGAAGGGGAAAAAGAATTAAGAAAAGGAAGAGGAAATGGAAAAAGGAAAGATAGAGATAGATGAATACAAAAGGTTAAAAGTAAATTTTAAGGAATATGTGCAAAAAATAAAGAAGAACATAAAAACAAACCGAGATAAAGATTAGAGAAATTAAAAATGAAGGACAGGTATGGGAATTCATTAATAAAAAGAGGAAAAAAGGAGGAAGGATGGAAGCAAATATAGATGGGGAAAATGGGAAGAACACTGTAAGAAGTTAGTAGGAGAGAGTAAAAAAAAGCAAGAAATGAAGAAGTTAGAAAAAAGGATAAGACACAGAGAGGGTGGAATAGGAAAAGAAGAAATGGAGAGCAATAAATAAAGTAAAAAAGGAAAAGCAGAAGGGACGGATGGAATACAAGGAGAACAATGGAGGTACATCGGAGAAGGAATGAAAGAAAAGTAAGAGAAGTATTCGAGAGAGTATGGAAAGGAGAAGGGTTACCAGAAAAACAGAGAGAGGCAATAATATGCCCAATTTACAAGGGGGGAGATAGGAATGCGGGCTATAAGATATATTCGGAAATAGTTAGAAAAAAATTGGAAAAAGAAAGCAGGATTTAGGAAAGGAAGAGAAACGATAGACAATATATACATATTAAAGCACATAATCAATAAAGAGTTAGCAAAGAAAGGAGGAAAGATGTACGCAATATTCGTAGACATTAAAGCGGCATTTGATAATGTGGAAAGAGGGGGATTATGGAAAAGGATGGAGGAGGTAGGAATAAACAGAGATATAAAAATGCAATAGAGGAAATAAACGAAGAAACAAGGTGTAGAACAAGGGTAGGGAGGAAGCTAGGTAGAGAATTTAGGACGGAAAAAGGACTAAAACAGGGATGTCCAATCTTATTATCGATATACATTAGTGAGGAGGAAATGGAAAAAAATCAAGTAGGAGGAATAGTAGTAGGAAGGAAAAAGGTATGGGTTTTAGAATACGCGGATGACATTGTGGCAATAGCGAGAAATGAAGAAGAGATGAGAAGAGTAGTAAAAATTTATGAAGAAATACCTGGAAAAGAAAAAACTAACAGCAAATGTCGGGAAAACAAAATTATGGAATTTAAAAAAAGGAAGAAGAAAGGAAGTGAAATGGTGGTGGGGGAGGAGGAGGTAGAGAGATTACACAAGTATAGATACTTAGGTTACAACATCAGATATGATAACAAAGATGGAGACCATATAAAAGAGATGAAAATGAAAGGAAATAGAATAGTAGGACAAGTATGGGGGTTAGGGGAAAGGATATTTGGTAAAGATATAGAGAAAAGGAGATGGATGTTTGAAAAGTTGGTAAGAAGTGTGGTACTGTATGGAGCGGAGATTTGGGGTTGGAGGGAATGGCAAGAGCTGGAGAAGATATAGGAGAAATACTGGAGGTGGACGTTAGGACTAGAGAAGGAGACACCGGGGTATATAGTGGAAGAAGAACTAGAAATAGAAAAAATAAGGATACAAACAGGAAGAATTGCAGTAAGGTATGAAGAAAAATGAGAAGTAGGAAGGAAAATGAAATACTATACAAATATTGGAAAGAGATCGAGGCACAGAAGGTAAAATATAGGGAAGAAGAAAGAAGAAAATACTATGAAAGAGTGGGATACGGAGAGAAGAGATAAAGAGATTAAGAGAAGGGGGGAGAAAGATGGAAGATGAAATAATTGCAAGAGATAAAGATACTCAGAAGCAGGAAAGAAGGGCAAAAATAAAGGAAGGAAAATATAACAAGAAATACATAAAAATAATGACAGATAAGACACCAAGGTACATAACAGAGGGAAAAGGAATGAATGAAATAAGAATGATTGCAAGGTTCAGAATGGGTAATGAAGAAAATGAAAATAAATAATGGATGAGTGATGAGGAGAGATTATGCAGGTTGTGTGGGGATGAATGGGAAAATATAATACATATAAAAGAGTGATGTAGGGAAACAAGACACGAGGAAAAGGAATGGAAGTTACTACTAAGAGAGAAAGGAGAAGGAAACAATGGATGAGGGAAGTGTTGGAGAGGAGGAAAGTGATGGAGAAGACGAAAAGAAAAATACTGAAAGTTTAGAGAAGAGAGAGATGGAAGGTTGAAGAAGGAAACAGGTTGTGTTATAATTTAATGAAATATTGTTGTTTTTTATTTTTTGGTATTGTAAATTTAAAAAAAGGGAAAAACTGAATCTTTTGTTATAAAATTTTAAGACAAAATATTGAATTGACCTACCGTCAAAAACAACAACCAGACTCAAGGACATTTAAACGGTGCATATACATGAAAGTATTTAAGAATATGCAATAAGTAATGTTTTAGTTTGAAACAAAATTTAATTGATCACTGAACCATAACCGGTGCTTGGTTGAGTGGAAGCTGAGCCAACAACTTCATCTAGAGAAATTATTGATGTTGAGGCTGTAAGAATTTTAAGAAAACACCATTATCATCCGTAGAAATTTAAAAGGAACATTTACTTAACGAGGATCATAAAAGGAAACGGATAACTTTCTGTCAGTGGTATTTCCAATAATGTAGAACAGTTGAATTTTACTGAATTCATTATTTGGTCGGTTGAGGCTCATATTAGCAGTGATGGAATTTTTAACATCCACAATGCACAGTTACTGGTCTGATATTAATAATCATGTAGCAGTTGCACAAAGAAGATAGGGAAAATTTAGGTTGAACGTTTGGTGCTGCATTAAAGATGCAAGATGTTATGATTACATTTATGAAGGGACACTAGATTCTAGAAGATATTTAGAAGACATTCTTTGGACTCATCTAGAGGAATTTTTAGATAATCTTCCATTGCAGCAGCATCCAAACAATAACATATTATTTCAGCAAGATGGCAACAGATTATTTATCTTTAAAGTTTCCTAATCAGTGGATGGGAACTTCAGGACCGATTCGTTGGCCGGCTCGATCACCAGATCTTACCGTTTTAGATTATTTTCTTTGGGGCTATTTAAAGAATATTGTTTACAGCTGACCATCAAGCAACGTTGATGAATTACGTGAACACATCGAATTCGGTTTTCTTCATGTAACTCCAATACATCTTTAAACGCCCAAAATGCCACAAGACGGCGGTGCCAATTGAGTATTGAAAAGAACGGCACACAAATTGAAAAATATTTGTAGATCACTATACTATATACTTTACGTTCGTTCATTTGTTATTTCATATCTTAATAATTAAAAGTTTTTATCATCAGAGCCTACTGTTTCGTCTGCTACTTTAAACAAAATTTAACTGCATTATATCATATATTTTTGTAAAGAAGAAAAAAAATGCTTTTCAACAGTGACATAGCCAACTTCGATTTGAATTTAAAATAATAGAACTTTATGTCATAACTTTTAAATAATAGACGATAAAATTTATCCGATATGAACAACGCATTCTAATTAAAAAAGTGTTTGAAGAACGTTTTTACCAATTTTTAATGTCCTTATAAATAAGAGTGTTAGTCTACATTTTCGAAAACCCAAATTTTTTTTTATCCATAACTCGAAAACGGTTGAATGTATGAAATTTTGCTTTTGGATCTGAGTTTATCTCTAAAAAAGGACCCTGGACATAGACATCAGATTTATTTATTGTTAACAGAATTTTGTTTTGTGATTTTAATTCCACTGTGGATATTATTTAAGAAGTTCAAGAACATATCAATTTGAGTGGAGAACCTAAAAAAACGATGTTAGAAGAGAGTGACTGATTATGAAATATTATTTTCAGTGTCACCCAGAAAAACTTCAGCCAGTATTGGAGACAACGGTGATCTCATCGGTAAACCTTCTAGCCAAGGAATGTAAGAATTTAAGTCAAAAAAGTGATATAAAACCAGATCACTTAATTTGACCCAACAATACACAAAAATACTCGGAACTACAAGTGCCGGCCTCCTTGATATCCAGGCCTGTTAATCTAGAAATTTCAGAAATTCTTCAAAGTTTTCTTGGAACGCTTGTAAAAACTGAACACCTTAACGTACATTGACGTAACTAATGCCAAATGAAGAGGGAAAGTACTATTTAACTATTCTCTTTTTTCTCGGGAGTCAGTTAAAACGAAAAACGCGCAAAATTCAATTTTGTGTGTCTTATTTTAATGCAGCAGCTTTGGAGGTGACTTAATATGAAGGAATATATGATTACCCCAATACAGATTATCTCTCTACTTCTATAGAGATACCTGTATGTCTGTTTTAAGTCAAATAATTCAAAAGTTCGTTGTTTACCTGCAGTGGTTTAGCGTCATGCAGCATGCGCTTGAAAGGTTAAGATTGGGTCAATATGTTTCACATACATATTCTTTTGGAAACAAAAAATACATCCGTCCGATTTCAGAAACACATTTTACCAAAAAAAACTACCTGAAAATAAAGGGTTACAAATTATACCACACCATTGACCCAAACAACACAGCTAGAGTTTGATAAAGTTTTTACAAAATCCAAGGATTGTACGGTTGTTGCAATATGCTGTCGTCTTAGTTATGCGCCAGTAAAAGAGGATTACCACTGATTCTTTCCGACATTAATAAAATTACTTCATAACTGGAAGCGATTTTAATGCTAAACATACCTTCTAGGGGTTGAAGCTGGAACATATTTAGAACAAACGTAGAAGAACGTATTCAATGAAAACAACTGATCAATTCGACATAGAAGCAGAATTGTTCATTGTTAATCTACAACAATCAGCATGGAATAGTACGCAGAAACACAAAATAACAGGGATAAACTACCCAACAAAAATTAGAGAACTTGTCTCAGCAAAAGTAGAGCACGGATAAAATGGCAACAAAGTAGGACACCTGCAGATAAAATGGTGGTAAATTGACTGGAATTGCTAAGGGGTTTGTGAGATGATAAAGATACTGACTACGAGGTTAAAACGGCCTCAAAACCCGTTTATTCGGAAGCAAACGGCAAATGGGCAAGGAAAGATAATGAAAAGGCGGAATTACATACTGAGTATTTAGGAAAGACTTTCCAACATTATCGTACAGATGGTCACGAAACTTTACCTGTAATAAACATTTGGGAAAACTGAGCCATTGACCCAATAAATCCGAACGAAATCCCCAAAGGGATTTGAAACAATAATGATGATTTAATAAATGTTGAAATGCTTAAAGAACTGCCAAGAAAAGGCATAATGAAGCTTGCACATCTATTCAACGTTGCATTGTGATATCAATATGTACCGTTGCAAAGAAAGTTTGCTGAAGTGATTATAATCCTTAAACCGGGAAAACCACCCAATGAAAAAATATCATATCGTCCAATCTCATTACCACCAATCATATCCAAACTGTCCGAGAAGTTGCTTTTAAAACGTTTTAAATCAATAATTGAGGAAAAGCAACTTATTCCACGTCACCAATTTGGATTTAGAAATAAGCATTGGATAAAATGGCGGATTAAATAAAAAAATTAAATTAAAAAAGTTGATCATTTACCCATAGTGATCAATCAGTAAACAAATCCGAATGCTAATACAATAAAGTACCTGGGGTTGACACTTGATACTTAGCTCAGGTGGAAAGAACACGTACGGAAAAAGCACGAAGAATCAGATTTAAAAAAAAAATGTGATGGATGCTTAGAAGACATTCCGAGTTGTTTCGGCATCTTAAGCTATTGTTGTATAAACAACTTCTAAAACCTGTTTGGGTTTACGGTGTGCAACTCTTGGGATCTACAAATAAATATAAACGTAATTAATTTCAGCTACAAGGTATTCCATTTAAGTCAAGCAAGTTTTTTAAGTTTTAAGTAGTTAGTGTTATGCGGTAGTATTTAAAACACCCTGTACATCATAACATAAAAGTAAATATTGCAAAAGAATACTGAAAGCTTTTAGTAAGGGAGTGTAAAACAAAGTTGCTTGTTCTTATTTATTTTGAAGTTATTGTATTGTTTTCTATGGTTTGCAAATCAGGTAAAATCAGTTTAACTTTGAAACGGAAGTAACTAGGTATAGGAACATGTTAAAGAACATACATTATTTTTTATTGTATAGTTTAAAAATAGAAAAAATACAGGGTGTTCTATTTAAAATAACCTAACTTTGATATGGTACGTGTTTCTGGAGCACCCTGTACAATCCCAAATATTTTTAAAATGTGGCGTCTAATAATATTGGTATATGTATGTTTTAAGATGTCTAATACTATTTGTCGTTTTAATGCTACAGAATAATTTGTTGGTAGAAACCCATCTTGTATTATCACCTGTGTTATCTTAAATGAAACTCACCTTAAACATCTTTCTGCAACTTTTAGAATAGATTTGGTGCAACATGAGCACATCTCCAGACCGACGCCTCGCGATATATATTGATCAGTGTACGATCAGGTTATCTGCGTTTCCAGTGGCTTGGTGCACTCGAATATTTGAACCTTTAAATCTTATCATGAGTATTTTAATTAGTCTAGATTTATTTTTCTTGTTTGTCAAAAAATTAGCTTGTGATGCTAGTGACGTAGTGTTTTTGCCGAGGCCTATGTGGAATCATTTTCTTCTTGCTGCACGTCGTCTGTGCTTTTCTCCTTTGGTAGTAGGGTGATTATTGTACACGTCAAAAATAATGACTGCAGATGAGTATTGATTGGTAACATATCTAACGTAAATGTCACATATTTTACTGTGAGTTCTCAGTAGAGACTAACAAACAGTATACAATTGATATGTCTCATTATTGACGTAAATAGACCCTGGGGACAGTTGATTGTTGACTGGAAGAGTGACGTGAAGGCTTTTTTTGCGCAATAAACATTTTTTTAAAGATAGAAAGTGGAGAATTCATGGAATTTCAAGTTTGCAGACTTGTAAATTATGGAAGCCGCCACTTGTAGCTTTTAGTTTCTTAGTATGTTCTTGCTCAGGGTCACAGAAGTTGATTCTGAAAAATTTAGCTTTATATGACTTTTTTTGGAGGTTTTAGTTAAATTTTGCCTGAAGTGCCTGGGTTATTCTAATTGTTTAATTTTTGTCTATTGAAAGTTGTGTTGTAATTTTTATTAGCGCCATGTTGGAATGTTACAGAACTTTTCCCAGAACGATTTGAAATAACTTTTTACTACCGAATTTCACTCTCAAATATTAGAAATATTTGTCTACTACCGTGTTATGCACGTTTGGTGAACGTCAATACTGGTAATTACATTAAAATTTGGTTGAGGAGTATGCTGTATAATTTTTGACCTGGTGTCATCTTTGTCACCGATATCTGGGTCACACTCTAGGGAGTTATCTGATATCACACAGATTATTTAGTCTAGTCTTATGATGCACAACCGTTCTTGTGAAGCTGTTGGCGATATACTGTAGATAAGTTTAGTTTTAAGTATTTATTATTTTATAATATTTGCTATCTCGCCTTACTGTGGTGAATCTCGTCAGAATAAATTTTCTAGTTTTTTTCTACAAGTTTGTTTGTTTTACTTTTCTTCAGACCTACTGTTTAAGAAACCTTCAACTTGTTTTTCGTTTCCTTCCTGCAACCCACTCTACGACATAGAGCTACGGGTAGGTTTTTCAGCAGCTTTCTCAGTATTAAATATTTTTATTTATCAAATACCTAAACAACATACATGTCACAAAATTAGAAGTAAATTGTTTACCCGGAATTTTAAGGAGTTGTTTAGCTGTGTTTTATCTGGTGGTACAGATGAAATCAAAGAAAAGAATTAATTTCCAAACAACAATTTTATTTTAAATAATATACAATTTTATAACATTAGTAATGTTTACAAAATTGAACAAACTATTTGCGAGAACTCCACATTGTTTCGATATTACAACAAACGTGTAAAAGAGAATGGAAAGCATGTGGTGACATAAACAAATTTGCTTGAAAAATAAAACAAACTGCGTATAGAAAGTGCATCAAAACTAACAAAATTATAATAAAAAAAGAAAATAAAATCCGTACCATAGATGTAACTGTTTTCAGGATAATTTTTAAGATGGGTCTAGGTAAGCAACTGTTGCGCGCGGGCTCTATCTTAAATGGTTTAAGAGTGGAATTCAAACTTAAACTTTGCTCGAAATAAAGAAAAATAAAAACTGTGTTTCGAAAAAAGTAGATTATATAAAACACTGTTTCTCATATTTTTTTTTGTGTAATTGATATTTTTGAAGAATTGTTAAATCAATTACTGTAATTTTTGTAAAACGACTAGACTAGTTATAGAGATAAATCATAAATAAAATACACAACAATTGCGTGTAGGAAGATACGAGTTATTTTAGAAATAATTAAATAGAAACGTTAAACTAAGTAACAATTGTTCTATACGATGCGCCACTGATAATTGAATCGTAACTGACGTTAATTATACAAACTAAAGTTGCTTACCGGTACTTAACGATAATTTCCACCGGAAACTAAAGGGTGCAATCAGACAAAACAAATTTTCGAAACATCTTTCAAATCACATCGATCAAAATACAAAACGCAAGAATTATATAAGTAAATTTACGTCAGAATACCGCGATTGAAATAAAATGATAACTTAAAGCATGCACAATTTCAACTTATCTGACTAACATGATTATGATGAAGAGTAAGTTTGATTAAGAGCAAGAGAAAGAAACAGATAGAAGAGAGAAACAGGAACAAGATGTCGTAGGCTGGATAGGTAGATAAGTCCAGGTGTTAACCTCTTTATGTTCGATGAACACCTTGAATGGACAAGTAGTAGCCGATTACAAAAGCAGTTGGATAACAACAACGATATTTAGATAAATTGCCTGGCAATTTATTCATTCTAATCAAACATTACTTGGTGGAAGTTCTAAAACCTGAGAACGTGGATAAGATGGTGATAAAATTCCAAAGTTCACAATGGTTACAATAAGTCAAAGAAATGCCATTTACAACGTAGAAGATGCCGGTTAATAAATTCTCCGATAATATTAAGAACTTGGCATGGAATTTATTTCCGTTACCAATTAATTAATAATGGTACTTCATTAGATTTTCCCACAATTTTAGAACTGGAAGTTCACAAGTTTCTACGTCAAAGGCACAATTAGAAAGAGGAAGAAGAAACGTTCAATTTGGGAACCAACTTAGAGAAACTCGAAATCCTTAACTTCAGTAATTAGTCGCAGGAATGCTCGAATGTAACTTAAGTTGCCTAACTACATGCGATTTTGTTCTAGTAATCTGCCAAATAATTATCACATCGAACTAATAAGGTGGACTTTTTGTTATATCAGCAATCAAACAAAGTTAAAGAAAATCTAAGTTCAGGTGGAATAAAAAAAACCCGCGAAATAACATTAAAAGTTAGAGCAAAATATTTATTTTCTTGCCTTTAAATAAACTTTAAAAGTAAATGTGTAAAACTTGAAAATTAAATTTTCGCTAAAAAGTCAATCCGACTTTTGAACTCTCTTAATTAGGCACTTCTTTGAGAAGTTAAATCTAAAATAACTCGGAATTATTTAATTATGCAAAATTGTTTTCTTAAGTTAATAATCATTTACTTTAATTCCTTTTAAAATGTAAAAAATAATAAGATAAAAAGTATGTGATTAAAATGTTAATCTTTATCTTAAAATTTGAGTTACTATTAATTGTTTGTCTAACTTTTTCCTTTTTGTCACTTTTAATAAGTGGTAAAACTTTCCGTAGAGAACATAATTACTATTACTCTATGCAAACTAATAATGGGACTAGTTAAGTTTAAACTATTATTTGCACTTGTACATTTACGCCTGAAAATATGTCTGAAACAAGTTCTGCAGTGAACTTAATAATTAATAACAGTTCTAAATTGCGGAAGATTGTATTAACGCCCGGCGTGTTCATTAGTTTTAGAAGAACAACAAAAATTATATTAACTACTAGAAAAGTTTTTCTAATACTTTTGTGATGTGAAGCTCTATGACTTATTATTTGTTTACGTGTACAGGGTGTGTCACGATGATGGTTCGTTAGACGTTTACCGAAAATTAGATATAGAATTTTTCTGAAAATTTGGTTACTTGCACAGCTGGCCCTGATCTATCGATTTAAAATATTTTCAACGTTGCAACGTTGCCGCTCATATGGAAATGTGGCAACAACTTTGATATTTCAAATGAGGCACTCTGTAAAAAAAAACTAAAAAACTAACTCAATAGACTTTGTAACAATGTGTTTAGAAAACACCCGGTCCTTAATTAATTAATATTGGAATTGCAATAAATTGCCCTCAATTGTGAGGAAAATACGATAAACTTTTTTCGACGAGTTGTGCAACTCTTAAAATGTACACTCATAGTTATAGTTTAAAATTAAATGAAAACTTTTTTCTAAATAAAGGTATTACTATATAAATAAATATAAGAAATCAATAATGGGTGTGACCTCCATTATTATTGATACATTCTTGGAGGCGTCTGCTCATTGACGCTATCAAGGTATCAATATAATTAATATTAATCGTTTCCCATGCGGTATCAATGGCTGCAATTAGTGCATTACGGTTTACTGGTATAAAATTTGGCCCTTGTTGTCTTCGGATAACAGCAAGTATTCGAGCCCAAACATTTTCGATAATGTTAAAATCTGGGCTTTTGCTGGCCAGGGTAACAGCTCCAAGTTATTTTCTCGTATCCAATTGCGCACAACCCGCGAAGTATGAATAGGGGCGTTGTCCTTTAACAACAAAAATACATTATGAAAATGTTAATTCAACAGATCCCGAACTATTTTTGGAGAAAGTATAGTGAAATAAGAATACTTACTTGTTGGAAAATATAATTTTCGTCTGGATAAAACACTTCGACTGAAGGTTTCATAATAGTTTCCAAAATATCTAAATACGCAGCAGAATCAAGACGTCCATCGATAGCCCAACAAACTCCTGGACCCCGCGCTAACCCAACCCCACACATTCACAGAAAAATAACCACTTCGTTGTTTAGGACCTATGCGAATATTTTCGTAACGAGTTCCTTCTATTCTAAAAACTTTTAGTGGTCCATCGTTGCGGCTATTGAACGTTTTTTCGTCGCTAAATGAGATGAGATGAGGTGGCATTTTTACAACACTTGAAATTTTAAACTAAAATGGAATTTACATTTTTTACTTTATTTATTGGTTCACACTACCCCTTCTCAAACAGTAGGTAATTGTTTATTTATTACATACTTCTAATGACCAATGTAACAACCCTTAGAGCAATATGACTCAAAGGAAGTAAATTCTATTGTTATTGAAACTTATTCATAAAGTAAAAGCCATTTCCTTATAATGCTAATCGACAGGATTTTCTTTTAAGTATTAAGATTACAATAGAGGACTTATAAACTTTCGAAAATATCTAATTATAAATATTTACACTGCAATTGCGCTTTTTCCTTAATAATTTCTTAGCAATAACATACACCTTCTTGGTTTTTAAGTTGTCATAAATTTGATATGATAAAAATTTGTGTTTCTAATATTACATCACAAATTAATCTTATATTTATTTATATAGTAATACCTTTATTTAAAAAAAAGTTTTCATTTAATTTTAAACTATAACTTGGTATCTTAATTATAATTATGTAATAAATTCTTGTCAAAAACTAAATATATACGTTGACAATAAGAATTGCCTTAGTTTTTATTTTCACTTTTTATATTAACTACAGAAAAAATGAAACGTCATAAAATATACATTTTGTAAGGACTAAATATTATGAATAGAGAGTTTAATGATTTTTTTAATAACTTACAATAATTAGTAGGTTAGATTTATTTAAAAATAAGTAATAATCAGTCAACCCAAATAACCATGTTTAGTTTTTGATTTAATTTAAAAGTTATTGTAGACTTTTTTAAAATTATTTCTAATTTTATTTTGTAAACATTTCCTAAACAAAATTTTGATTCGATAATTAATCGAGCTATGGTGTTTAATTAGCGATACCTTCAAATATATTCTTTAAAGAAAAAAATTAAGTAAGCAACGTAAATTACCTATTTTCTAAAACGTGCTTAGTGTAATGATTCATTCTACAGTCCTTCTATAAGATAACCCCTGCTGAGACTACCTGCTGTTAGAATTGTAAATGATACCCTTAAGCCCGCTTCACAATGTGCAAACTTTTGTTTACAGAAATTGTGGTGTCCAAGTTTTAAATTTCATGAGTGTACAAGCAGCTCTCGTCACCGAAACGAAGGTCAAACTGTCTCATTTCCTTTTTATTTCATTAGGATTCTCCATTCACTACTCTTTACTTTTTCCTATTACTCTCATTGTTTTTTTATACCTTCTCTTTTCTGTAGCTTCGCCCATTTTTTTACTATTCAATTTTTTCCTCTTCCATTGTTTGAAATGTTGCTTGCTCTTCCTCCAATATTTCTCTACACTCTCTATACTTTCTTCTGTCCAAACTTTTTTTTCTCCCCAATTTTTCCGGTAAAATAGTTTTTGAAATAATAGATATCGGAAAATTTTTTAAAAATTGTTAAAGTAAAATGTTATTCTATCAAAAAAAAAGGTTTTCTTATTGAATTTGGATTCGCTGTGTGATTTCAGAAACAGTTAAATAAAAGATTGTATGTATTTCACATCTATAATTATTTCAGTTTAGTTTCAGTTATTTGGTTTTACTTTTTTAGCATTATAGGTATACACCCTGCTATGCTATTTGATTACACACTATCTTACTATCGAGTTGTAGTACATATTTGTATGATTAATATTACATGCGTTCGCAGAATGCTTATCTAAAACGAGTTCTTCGTTTCGCATTTTGTAAGGTAGTTTACGCAACCTAGATATAAAGCTTGAAATATTAATGACAATATTAATAAGCTTAAGCTATTTGTAGCATTGCTTAAATTTATGTTGTAATGTATTGCCAGTGTTGGAAAAAAACGAATCGGTGATGCTGCATTGATTGTTGCGTTGCTGCGGAGAGTGTTGTAGTTCCGCGTTGATTTAAGTTGCACTTGTATGTAACAGGTAGTACATTAAAGAATTGGGACTTAATTTTATTAACGAATGCGTGCGGGAAACTGTATATGACAGGAAATTTTGGGTTGCTAGTAAGGCAAGATAACTTACATTCGAGAATTTCGGTGACGAAATCATTTTTAATCTAGGGATATTGAACTTCTCTAAGTTGGTGATTGTTTAATTTCGTCCGATAATTGGTCGTTCCTTTATCTCTCTTTTCGAATTGTGCTTTGAGGTGGAAAGTTGTGAATCTCCCGTTCTAAAATTTCTTGATTTACAACCATTGTGAACTTTGGATCTTTTCACCATCTTTCACACGTTTTTGGGTTTTAGAATTTCCACCGGGTAACGTTTGATTGGAGTGAATAACTACTAGGCAATTTGTCTAATTATGGTTTCTTAAGTAAGAGATAATAACATTACATCAACATTACTTTGGAAGCCCGTTTACTATTCACTTACGTTTTGGGACCGGCTATTTGTCCAGTCAATGTGTCCATCGAAGATAAACTGATTAACTCCTGTACTTATCTACGTATTCAACCGAGGACATTCAACTTTGTGTACTACTCTTTGTTCGTTTTGGAAATACGAACCGAGTGCTCTTCATTGTAATCATCGATAACCCAGATAAGTTGAAATCCTGCATGTTCTTAGGTGTTATTTTATTTAAAACGCTATCGTATCTGCATTTCTAACATGAATTTACCAACACAATTCTTGCGCTTTATATTTGATTGATGTGATTTGTAAGATTTTTCAAAAATTAGTATCAAATGCTTGCGCCTTTTTGTTTATTTTTAAATTTATCGTCAAATACCGGTACGCAACGCGAGTTTTCATATTTAACGTAAATAAAGCAGCTCTTATACAAGTGAACTCTTTAAGATTTAATTATCTATTTTGTCCGTTGATGCCCATTTAGTAGCAAATCATACAAAATGGTTATTATTTAATTTAATTTAATTTATTTAATTGTTTCCAAAATAACTAGTATCGTGTAGCTTCCTACACGCATTTGTTGCGTATTTTATATGTATTTTGTGACTATAACTGGTTTAGTCATTGCAAGGTGGCGCCCAATTTATTATTTCTTTTGCAGTGTAAAAAGCCTAATACTACCGAATACACCCAAGATCCATGTTCGACTGGTAGAGCTGCGGGCTGGGTTTTCGACACTGCCGTTTAATTGAATGCTTTGATAACAATAAACCGTAACAAGCATTGGAACCGATTTTGTTGTTGCGTCTGCAAAATGCTTATCTATAACGAGTTAATCGTTTCACATTTTGCAAGGCTGTTTACGCGACCTAAAAGCTTAAATTACAAATTACAATGATAATTAACTTAAGCTATCTGGAGCGTTTTTTAAATTAATGTTGTAATATGCTCTACCATTTATTTGATTTCAGAACTTTTAACATGGATAAATGTTTTGAAACGTAGAAAACTTGACTTTTCGCATTCAAGTTTATTGGTAAGTATTCCATTCAAAGGAAAGGAACACCAACTGCAGCGTCTATTTAACCAACAGAAAAACACCAAAAACTGCACCAAAAACTTTACTCGGACACGTGTTTCAACAGCTAAGCTGTCATCATCAGCGATACCGATATTTTAATCTTTAAGAACGCTGCAGTTGGTGTTCCTTTCCTTTGATCAAGATGGCTTCCAAGTCTACACTACGGAACAGGTTCTTCAAGATTAAAATATCGCCATCGCTGATGATGACAGCTTAGCTGTTGAAACACGTGTCCGAGTAAAGCTTTTGGTGCACTTTTTGGTGTTTTTCTGTTGGTTAAATAGACGCTGCAGTTAGTGTTCCTTTCCTTTGATCAAGATGGCTTCCAGGTCTACACTACGGAACAAGTTCTTCAAGATTAAAATATCGGTATTGTTGATGATGACAGCTTAGCTGTTGAAACACGTGTCCGAGTAAAGTTTTTGGTGTTTTTTCTGTTGGTTAAGTATTCCATTGTTGCACATTGTTATTATATATATTGCTCTGTATTTTAGATATAATTTGCAAAATATTCAGTTGTAACATAACCTTTCTGTTTCTGGTTTTTTGGAAGTTTTCTCAAATCATTAATTAAAAAAAAAGTATTGTTAACTTAAAAGACAGTATATTATTTCTTCTTAATTTAATAAAAGAAACAAGCACATTTATAATTTATTTTAATTAAGTTAAAGAAGAAAAATAATTATATATAATATACTGCGATGATCTTGCATAATTCGTTAGCAACATTAAATACGCGATGATTAGGTTTATTAATTTTATTTACAATTTAATATTTAATATTGACCCAAATTTAAGGATTGCGTTACTTTAATTTAGATATTATTAGATTAGATATTACATATTTACAAATTTTAAATGTATTCTAATAAAACAAAAGATGAATAATATTGTCAGCGAATAAAGAACATATTCGAATGTACACTGATTTTGTTCAGTCTTAAACTTTAGTGTCGTGAATTATTTTGTAAATTGTTAATTTGAAGTCCTGTTTTGTAAACTTTTAACGTATTTGTCGGACACTCCGTTGCAGCTTTACGCGAATAATAAAATCAAATAAATTTAAGTTTATTTTTCAAAACGTTTCGTTCTTTTTCTTATACAAGTTTTGGAAAGCTGTGTTTAGCTTAGAAGTTTTGTAATACTAACTGAGTGATAATTAAAATATTTATAATAATAATGCTTATTGATATTATCTATGTTTACCATTTAATTATTGGAAGAGCTTCAAAGTTCGGTTGAGGAAGTTGTCGGTGAAAAAAATAGAAATTGTAGCTGTTTGTAAATGAAAATCAAAAGGTTAAACATTATTGACAAATTACCGTCTATAAAGCCTATTTATTTTTGTGTAATTAACGAATGCTATCAAATGATTCATGTATGTTGTGTTATCGTTAGTATATTGTATAATAGAACTTCTAAACACAAAGGAAATCATTACGACGAGATACAATCACATAGACAGAGGAAGCAGAAAGGGAATCTGTGCAAAACCAAAGCCTACAAGCAAAAATGGTAATTGATTTATTTAATAAAACGTAATTCCATACAGTCAAAGGAAGGACACCAATTAAAATCGCATCGATACTCTGAAACGTGCGTAATTCAACTGCACTGATAAAGAGAATGTCCTACACACAGGCGCTAGTTATCTACATAGGTAATGTATTATATAACTCTTAGTAAATTTTGTAAACTGATTATGCTATTTTATGTTTATAATAGACAACGTTAAACAAAAATCTAGATCTAGATCATTTTTCTTTAAAATCAATACATGATTAATTAAGACGTCACAGTTAACCTAAGCTGACAATTACCATCCATTGCAAAATTCATGTGAAACAATTTTTTTAGGTTACAGCTTATGTAAATTTTCTATTCTATTTTTACACACGTGTAGTTAAGTACAAGTTTTATATAAAGACAAGTGAAAGTAAACTGATTTTTCATTTTATCAGAATAGCAGATTCTGTAATAAGGTTACAATAAAAATTAGATTAGTGGAAGAATCAAGAATTGGACGAATTTTCATTGTGACGGAGACAGTATCGGTAGCAGTCGAATTATTTCGTTGAATGTTATAATGGAATGTTCATTGTGTGTATCGTTTAAAATAGAAATACACAAAAATTGTTGAATAGACTAATATTAAAGTGTAGAATACAGAAAGACTATCAGTTGCCATCTTAATAATACTGTGGAAT